>CAUYON010123408.1:0-57024 GCA_963573935.1 Arctocebus calabarensis | reverse complement strand
TTTTTTTTTTTTGAGACAAAGCCTCAAGCTGTCACCCTGGATAGAGTGCTGTAGCATCACAGCTCACAGCAACCTCCAATTCCTGGGCTCAAGCGAGTCTCCTGCCTCTGCCTCCCAAGTAGCTGGGACTACAGGCGCCTGTCATAACGCCCGGCCATTTCTTGGTTGCAGCCGTCATTGTTGTTTGGCGGGCCAGGGCTGGATTCGAACCCGCCAGCTCAGGTGTACGTGGCTGGCGCCTTAGCCCATTGAGCCACAGGCGCCGAGCCTTTTATGTTCTTTATAACCAGGAGCAACTGAGTGTAGAAGAGTTTTGCCCAAGGTCATGCAGTAGTTGGGGGCCATCTCTGAGATTCAGACTGGATCGAGAGGAAACTTTCCGACTCTCAACTCAGATTTTATACCTCAAGTTGTCCTACCCACTACCTGCTGGCTGGTTCTAGATCCAACTAATCCCTGGTTCTCAAAGCTCTTGCATAGCCCCCACCCCAATCCCAGAAGAGTTTCTTTAGGAATTATTCTGGCTCAAGCTTTTCACATTTTGTTCTCCTCCCCAGCTCATTTCCATCTTGAGAGAATCTACTTCTTTCTCATCAGGTTCAAATTAGGAGTGAAAAGGGGAAGTAAGAAGAAAAAAATTTGTTGGTGAAAGTCAAAAGTCAAAACCCTTGCTATCCTGGTAAATTTAATATCATTTTATTTTTTGAAGGGGAATCTTTGTCCTTGCCATTTGGAGAGGAGTAGTGGGAAGACCCTGGGAAGTTAAGCTTCCCTTTGGATTTTGGGAATGGGTAGCATTCCTGGGGTCCTTTTGAAAAGGCCCTCCCCTCATTTCCGGCCGCTGCTGCCAGCCTTGGCTGGGCGCCTGGATCCTGTTGCTATGACGACAGGAAGAGGCGGTGGCGGCGGCAAGCGATGCTGAAGAGAGATGGAGGCTAGTGGGGGTGGGGGTGGCGGGTTTGAAATGGGGGTGGGGGTGGGGATCCCGGGCTGAGGATGCAGGTGGGGGAGGGGGCAGGGGTATCCTTTATTGCTAACCTCCTTAAAGCATCTGAGCCTGACCCCTTCTCTCATTTTTCTCCGCCT
Source organism: Arctocebus calabarensis (assembly GCA_963573935.1). NCBI lineage: Eukaryota > Metazoa > Chordata > Mammalia > Primates > Lorisidae > Arctocebus > Arctocebus calabarensis. The sequence continues at coordinate 55,938 of CAUYON010123408.1, read as the reverse complement.
GCATTTTAGTGCCTGCTCAGTCTCCGCGTCTGTCCCTGGTTCTCTGGATCTCTCTCCCTTCCTGTCTCAGTCTCTCTCGGTCTATCTCTCTCTTTGGGTCTCTTTCTTTTCTTCTGCACCTGCTTTTCTGTCTCCAGGTACTTTCTGCTATCCAGATCCTTCTACCCTAAATTTCTCTCATTTACTCTCTTGTTTCCTCTCTCTTTCTCTGCATTTTTTCCTCCCTCTAAAGGATTTTTTTCTCTACCAAGACCTTGCCCCCATCCCCAATTTGTCTCCCTCCCCTTTCTCTATTTCTCTCCCTTTCCCCCTCTGGCTCAGTCTCTCTCTGTCTGTCTCTCCCCATCTGTCTCTCCTCCTCCCTCTCTGGATGACTCTCTCCCTCGCTCTTCTTCCCTTCTGTTATCCAGATCCTGACCCCCCCATTCTCTACTGTGCCCCAAGCCTCCCGCGCTCCCTTCTCCACCTCATCCCCTGTCTCTTGGGTTCTCTCTTTTGGTCTCTGTCTCTGTCCTCTTCTTTCTCTGGTTTCTCTCTCTCTCTCCAACTTCCTTCTGCTCCCAGTCACTGCCTCCCCCAATTTTCTCCCTCCCCCATTTCTGTTTCACGTCTCTGGGTCTCTCTCCGTTTCTCCTTGTCTCTCTCTGTGTCTCTCCCTCCCTCTCTGGATCTCTCTTTCCCCAGCTTCCTTCTGCCACCCAGACCCTGCCCCCCCATCGCTTCCCTTCCCCCCATCCATCTCCTCTTCGTGGCTCCCCCATCCCTCAGCAGCTCCCCTCCCCATCCCTCGCTGCTCCCTCCCTCTCGTCCTCCAGCTCCGCACTTTACCCAGCGACACGAGAACCACCAAATTGTCTCCTCACCTTTCCCCCCCCCATATCCCGACCCTCACTCCCTTGGGGCCCAAGCTCAGAGCTGCCCCTCAGCTCCTGTCCCCCCAACACCCTGTTCCTCATTCGCCTCCTCATCTCTGCCTCCCAACCAGGTCGGACGCCTGGGTCCCTCACTGCTGGGGGAGGGGGACGCGGTGAGAATTGGGAGCCCAAAGGGTTTTTCTGGGGGGGGTGTCGGCAGGGGAGGTTCGACCTCCCCTCCCCAGTGCATCGGAGAGTTGACCTATCGTCAACAGAGGTGAGACAGATCTTTTTATTAATCGGAGGTGGGTGGATGAGGAATTAAGGTTCTGTGACACCCCCCATTGGGAGAAAAGAGCTGGCCCCCTTTAGAAGGAGAAAGGATGATGATCCCCTCATATCCGGCAGCTTTAGAATTGGGGGTCCCCTGCTCTCTCCTGCTTTGCAGCCGCTGACAGATGAATTGAAGAGTCCCTAAATCCAAACAGATCGTCCCTCCCCAAATTGACATAATGAAAAGCTCTTCTGTTTTTTTGTTAGAGAATTTCTCTCCTTTCCCTCACCCCTTCCCCTCTGGACCCACGTTGTAGCGGGCCCAGTGTCATGGGCTCATCCCGTTGGAAGCAGGAATCTGTTAAAGACAGTGAGTGAAGGTGGCAGCGGTGAGGGGAGAGGGCAAGAGAGGAAACTCAGTGTCTGGAGAGAGATGAGAGGAAGGGCCAATGCTGAGGAGAGGGCGGCTGGGGGACACCAGTGTCCAGTATTCTGGTGAACAGTGGTCCAGGAAGGGCTGTGTGTGGGTAGAAAGGAGTTGAGATGGGGGAGGGAACACAATGTGTGGGGCACTAGGCCCGGTTGCCATGGAGACACCCCCTATAGACAACCTTTTCAAACAGCCCCTCCTGGGAGCAGACCCAGTCTGGGGCCAGCTGGTGGGGGGTGGTGGAGACCGGAAGAAACTAGGAGGCCAAGGTCACCCTGCACCAGGACCTAAGTTCCCCCACTACCCCTCCTCTAAGGTTTCTGGGTTCCTGACTGTAGGGGATTTGGGGAAGAATTCTGGAAAAGCGTGGTAGAAGCAAAAAAGAAATACATGCCTAGGTGGAAATGGCAGGGCTTGGGGCACAGTGGTGGGGACAGTGTGGAAGTGAGAAATGAATGGACTATGGGAAGGTGCCGAGTGGCCAAGTGTTCCTAACTGAGCAGAGAGTTGTAGTCTTGTGGATCACATTTTTTCGGAGAAGTGCAGTCTGTTGGGGGAGATCTTTTAAAATTTGAAAGAAGATGGGGGTTACAGTGTGTGTTCCTGCACAGGTGGAATTGGGGCCCTGCAGGAGGGCTGGGGTTGGGGGGAGTGTTGTTCCTGAGGAGGGAGGTCTTCAGGCCTTGCAGAGGGGATTTTCCTGGGTAGAGAAAAAGTGAGATATTGTAGTGTGTGGAGGAACTAGGCAAGGGGATCCTTAATGGAAGAGAAGTTGGGGATCCTTAATGGAAGAGAAGTTGGGGAAGGTGGTTTCTAGGAAGTTGAAGAGTGTGGAAAAGTGAGTTAGGAAGGTCTAGAGTTGGGGTGCTCCTGTGTGCTGCTGAGGGTGATTTGGAGGCAGGGGGAAATGGTGCCGGGGAAGAGTAAGGGGGTAGGGAAAATCCTGGGCAGAATGGGGTTACAATGCACCCCCTGCCATGGGAGCACAGAGATTGGGATATTTCTGAATGAAGAGAAATTTGGGGTCTAGAGGATTCTTGTGAGTAGAAAATGCTGCGAAGCTCATGGAGGAAATTTTTCTTAATGGAGGAGAAAACGATGGTTAGGATGAGTTCGTCTAAGTTGTAAGGGATGGGGGTGGGGGGCAGATCCGGAAGACTTTTTTAACCAAGAGAGGAAGTGGGGGGGGTTCCTTGACTTAAAGACGTAGTAGGGGATGGAGGTGAGTAGTCCAAGGGAAGACAGTGGAGGCTGAGAGAGGGCATGTGATGGAGATGGGAGGGCACCTTCCCAATGGGTCTGACGTGGGTTGCACATTAGAATCCACCCCTACCCCCCCCCACCAGATTTTAAAAACTTAGACGCTCAGGCCACATACGGCGGAATTTCTCGGGTGGCACTCAAGCATCAGATTGGTAAGGGTCCTCTGGTGATTTTGAGGTGTGTTGGGGGTCGCAAATCTGTGGCCTGAGATATGGGGGACGCTTTGAGTGAGGAAGGGGATCGTATGGCTAGTCTGAGGGGTGCCTATAAGGAGGGTCAGTTTGGGATTTTTTTTTTTTAAGATGAGGAGAGATGGAGAGATTTATTTTTCCTAAAAGGAGAAAATTGTATGAGACAACGCGAGATCATTAAATAACAAAATCAGACAGGAGGGGCTCTTAGAGGTTACGCCTGTGGAAGTGGCAGTATGCGGGGTGGTTTTTGAGTTGTGCAGACGCTCCGGGAAAAGTTGGGAAGACAAGAAGAGCTTGTCTTGAGGAGAGGTCCTAGCAGGGGAAGGAGTGGGACCTGCAGAGGAAGAGTGAAGGTATCTGTCTGGGAACAAACTGGGCACCAGCGGGCGCAGGTCTGGAAGGAGTCAGGACTGCGAAGGGGGCTCTCCACAGTAGCTGGCAGGCGCTGGGCTCAGGGCGAGGGGCTGAAGGGGGGAGTCTGGTGAGTGTACCAGGGTGGCTGGGGGTGGGGGTTCTCCTAGTGACATCAGAGCGGTGGGGAGACGACATTTGGGGGGTTCAGAGGAAGGGTCTCAGTAGGGATCCTCGTGGAAGGAGTTCCTTCCACCAGCAGAGTTTGTGCTGACGGGGGCGGGAGCGGGGACGCGGAGGTCCCTGCGCCTTCTGGTCTAACCCGCCCTCTCGCTCCTGCCCCCCGCCAGCCGCCGACCATGGCCGCGCTCTGACCCCCGCCCCCGAGCCGTCTCCCGCCCGCCGACCCCTCCCCAGCTCCGCTGGCCCCGGGCCCCCGCTTCCGCCTGCGCTGTGACCCCCCCCAGCCGCCGGCACGGCCCCGCCCCCGCTGCCCCGGTGGTGGCCCGCGGCCCCCCGGCTGCCCGTGGTCAAGCTGGAGTCGCTGAAGCGCTGGAACGAGGAGAGGGGCCTGTGGTGCGAGAAGGGCGTGCAGGTGCTGCTGACCACGGTGGGCGCTTTCGCCGCTTTCGGCCTCATGACCATCGCCATCAGCACCGACTACTGGCTCTACACGCGCGCCTTCATCTGCAATACCACCAACCTCACGGCCGGCGACGACGGGCCCCCCCACCGCGGCGGCGGCGGCGGCGGCTCCTCGGAGAAGAAAGACCCCGGCGGCCTCACGCACTCGGGGCTCTGGAGGATCTGCTGCCTGGAAGGTAGGGCGCGGGAAGGCCCCCCGCCTCGCGTCCCCGCAGAAGACGCGGAGCTTCCAGGTCCTGCATCTCCTTATTCCCTGGGAGCCTCCGTCCGTGTCCCCCTCGTCGGCCGGAGGTCCCCTTGCTGCGTCCACCTCGTGCCCCCAGCTCCCCTTCCTCCCTTTCAACTCCTGGGTACGTCCTGGCGCCCGGCTGGTGTCTATTCCCCTGCCCGCTTCTTCCATCGCCCCTCTTCTCTCTCTCCAGGCCAGACAACCCGCCTCTGCCTCATCCCTTCCCTCTGCCCTTTCTCCTTCCCCCTTGGAGTTGTTTTCTCCCTGCTCCCCTCCCAGCCACCCCTCCGTCTCCTCCATGCCCTGCCAGGGGCGTCTTCGCTCCCCACGTGCCGCTTAGTCCTGGTGATTTCCCTGCCTCTCTCTCCCCGCTCGTGGCCCCTTCCTCTTCTCTGAAACTAAGTGCCTTCTCTCACCCCGATTTACTTTCCCCTCTTTCTCACCATTGCTGTCCCTCCCTTGGGGTTTGTGTCTCCCCATCAGCACACACCCCCTTCTTCTTCCTCCTACGTCTTTCCTCTAGTCATGCCTTCTGCTTCTTACCCCTTCCAGGCCTCATTGCTTGACCCTAAGCCTGCTCTGCCCGGACACACACACACCCCCACACACGTCTTCCAAGCTCTATGTTTCCTCTTCCCCTCCCTTCTGTTTTCTCTCTCTCCCAGATGGACCTCTCTGTGTCTCCCCCGCCACTTCTCCTAGACTCCTGCCCTCTTTCTCCCTAGTTCCCTTAACCGCCCACTCTCGGCATGAACACTTTTCCCAGCTCGTCACAGGGGCTGCGCTGGGAAGCAGGAGTCCTGGGCTCATCTGTGCCCTGTGTAACTGGTACCTCCCATCTGCCATGCGAAGGAGTGGAGCTCACAATGCCCCCTGCCACGTTCTCCCGCCCTGCACCAAAAAGATCCAACTCTCTTCACTTCTTTTTCATCCCCCTCTTTTTCTCCTGTCCCTTCCTCCTCTGTTTTGCTGAGCACTCACGACAAGCCAGGAACTTTATCTCCTTTAATCCTAGGAGGTGGGTGCCACATTCCTGTTGGGGATGAGGAAACTGAGGCTCAGAGAGGTTAAGCCACTAGCCCAAAGCCGCCCAGCTGTGAAAGGGGTAGATCCAAGAGGAGAACCCAGATCTGATGGGTGGGATTTTCAGATGCCCTCTGTCCCGCGAATGTGGTGTGTTTAAACCTGAAACCAAAATCTGAATCCATTGCCAACATTTAAAAATAGGGACATGTCACATTACAGATCTGACTTCTGGCTTCTTTTGAGCTGTCAGAAGCTCTGACAACACAAACACTGACCAAAACATGCTGCGTCTGAGCAGTGCTGCTTCAGATCAAGCCTAGTTGGGGTCCCCAGTTTGATACAGTCACCCCTCCTCCCTATTGCCTCACACACACACCCACCTCTCATCATCATGTTGCTTTCTTCCTCCCATGGATGTCCAAGCTTATGTCCATTCACCAAGCACCAGGCACAGAGCTATGTGTGGGGCATGCATCACCACCTCCTTAGGACAGTGTGTGGCATACAGTAAGAATACCATTCATTCATGCATTCATTCATTCGACAGCCAGTTTTTATTGAGTTTACCTGAATGGCAGGCATTGTTTTGGAGTCAATGGGAAAAAAGCCCAACCAGACAAATATCCTTGTCTTTATCTGTCTTATATTCTAGAGGGAGAGACAGACGATCATGGAGATAAATAAATAAAACATTCAGAGGGGGTAATAGGACTGAGTGCTAAGGAGGAAAAGAAGTAGAGGAGGGGAGGGAAAGTGTCGCAGGTATATGTGGGGGAAGCAGATAAGGAGACTAGGAAAAGTGTCATGGAGCAGGTGACATTTGAGAGGACATCTAAAAGGAGAGATGAAGACATGTAGATATCCAGAGGAAAGTACTTTAGGTTGTGGAAATGCTGATGCAAAGGCCCTGAGGTGAGAGTGTGCCCAAGTGTTTGACCACCCATGGGAAGCTGGTGTGGCTGGTGCAGAGTGGGTGACAGGGATGGAGAAATGTCATGGGAGATACAATCAAAGAAGTAACGGGGTCCTGCTCTCACAAGTTCTTATATATCCTGGAAAGGATTTTGCTTCACACTCTGAGATGGGAGCCATTGAAGGTTCTTGAGTGGAGGAGTCACATGTGCTGATTTAAATTTGAATAGGATGGCTTTTGTAACTGTATTGGGAAATGACTTAGGAGAAGGCAAGTGAGACAACAGAAGATTCATTTTGGTTGGGAGCAATAGAGTTTGGGAAGTGGTTTGACTATTTTGGAGCTACTGTGAGCAGAAATTGCTGATGGAGTAGTTGTGGGATATGAGAGAGAAGACTCAGGGGTGTCGTCAGCCCAGGGTTTCTCAACCTTAGCACTGTTGACATTTTGGGACAGACACTTCTGTGCAGTGGAGGCTGTCCTGTGCCTTGTAGAACGCTGAACAGCATCCTTGAACTCTAGATGCCAGCAGCACCCTTCCCAATTGTGGCAACCAAAATTGCAAATTATCTCTAAGCATTGTCAACTGTTTCACGGGGAATAAAATTGCCTGTAGTTGAGAATCACTGCTCTAATGCTTTGGCCTTCGCTCCTGAGAGTGGGGAGGCCTTTCACAACATGGAAAAGGTATTTTGTCATATTTATTTAATTTTTTTTTTTTTTTGAGACAGAGCCTCAAGCTGTCACCCTGGATAGAGTGCCATGGCATCACAGCTCATAGCAACCTCCAATTCCTGGGCTCAACTGAGTCTCTTGCCTCTGCCTCCCAAGTAGCTGGGACTACAGGCGCCCGCCACAACGCCCGGCCATTTTTTGGTTGCAGCCGTCATTGTTGTTTGGCAGGTCCTGGGGCTGGATTCGAACCCACAAGCTCAGGTGTATGTGGCTGGCGCCTTAGCCCGTTGAGCCACAGGCGCCAAGTCCAGGAGATTAACTTTTGAATTGGAATGTTATTTTGAGTCATGAGTTATACTGATTATTGTTTACTTTGGATTGTGGGTTCAGGCAATTATTGTTTAAGATAAGGTTTAACATGGTCTTCACTTTGAACTCAAATGTATAAAACTGTAATTTTGAAAATGGAAGATCAGAACAGTCTTGGAGAAGCTACAGTCCTTGTTCTCCAGAATTTCAGCCTTCTGACAAGTAAAATTTGGTGGGCTTATCCCATCTCTGCATATGGGCTGACAGTGACAGGCGGCCGGACCCTCTTTGTCCTATAATAACATCATGTCCTGCTAATTTTTGTAAAGATAGGGTGTTACACTGCTCATCCTGATCTCAAACTTCTGGCCTCAAGTGATCCTCCTGCCTCAGCCTCCTGAGTAGCTGGGACTATAGGCACCGGCCACCATGCTCAGCTGATTTTTCATAGAGACGGGGTCTTGTTCTTGCTCGGGGTGGACTTGAACTTCTGGTCTCAAGCCGTCCACCCACTTTGGCCTCTCAGAGTGCTGGGATTACAGGAGTACTGCAGGAGCCCTGCCATGGCTATTCAGTATTTTAGCCTGGAAGTGACTCCTGTTACTTTCATTTACAGCCCTCTGGCCAGAACTAGTCACATGGCCCTGCTGGTCACATACACACCACCCCCAAAAATAGGGTCTGGAAAGTGGGGGGGAAAGGAGGATTTTTGGTAGCCAGAGAAGCATCTCTGCCAGCATGATTGAAGGAGGCTGTGAAAGAACCACACAGGGAAAAAGAGAATGAGTAAGAGAAGTGGAGGAGGTGAGGGCTGGAGCCTCTCAGACCAGGCCTGAGTCTCAGGGTCTCTGGAAGCTGCACAAAGCCATTCCTCCCCTGGGGACTGTGCCAGTCACAGTCTAACTGTCACCTCCGAATTACATTTCAAAAACTTGTTTTGAAAAAAAAAACAAAACTTGTTTTGAGAGAGACAAGTTGGGCCCAGGGGGGCTGTATCTCTGTGTCCTTGTCCTTGGGAGGCGGAGAAACGAGACTGGGAGGAGGGGGGGAGGGGCAGTGGGAGGGACAGGCTAGGCTGCTGGAGAGCAAATTAGTGGAGAATAGGAAATTACTTTCTGAGTTTGTCTTTGGCAGCAAAGCCACATTGTCCCCAGGGGCATCAGTAGGGCTGTGCTAACAGCCAAGCCAGTGTAGCCTTGGCCAGCAAAACACTCTGGGATGAGACTTGGGGCTGGGGACCCTGAGGGGCTGGGATGAATTGGGAAGAGCTGTCCCTGGGTCCTCCCTGGAAGTCTCTTGAAGTGGCCTTGGCTGTCTTATGCCATAGGGACTTGTCAAAGACAGGAATGGGATAGCACTTCATCTACTCATCTCCAGGGTGCCAGCGCACCAGGTTGTCTTGGTTGGGGTCTACCCCACCCAAAGTAGAGCCTGAGGCAAGCACTTGCGTATAGGTGGTTTAACCAGGAAGCAGGCTCAGAGGGTGAGGAGAGAGTCAGAGAAGGAAGACAGCCACATGAGGCGGCCATGGTCTGCAGTGCACGGAGCCTGCCAGCCCAGAGTGAGACTGGGTCCTCATGGAACTGTCCTCTACATCTGCAGCTGACATCAAGGTGTGTGGCGGTGTGACACTGGGGTACTGGAGACATGTGCCATGCAGGGGCAGGGCAGCCCTGGGGGAGGGGAGGTTGAGGACTCCCCTGGTTGGTACCAATCCCACTGACATGTTTCTTCACTCCCCATTCAACTCCTACCATGGTGACCTCCAAAAACAGGACACCTGCCTTTTCTATTTCTAGGTGCTCAACATCTTGCCAGGAACCCAATATGTGGTCCAAGCTCAGTAAACATATGTCATAGAAAAAACCAAATCTTTGGGCAGGGCAACAGTGAGGGTGTATGTGGCTCCTTGACCCTAGAATGGTCCTTGACCCCCCCCCGTCCCCCCCACCTGCTTGACTACATAGGGCAAGTACCCGGATACCCAGAAAGCAGCCTGGGACACTGCTGGGTCTTAGTACAATGAGCTCTCAAAGTGCTGATGCTCAGTTTACCTTAATGTATGGGGAAAATGCAACGCAAGCTGGAGCTGGGCTTGTGAGAGCCAAGGAGCCTCAAGAAAGGGAGAGTGGTATCTGCAGGTTTTATTTTCTGTCCTGTTTCTCCTTTTATTGTGACAATTCATGGCTCAGATTGGATCACATGTTCTCTCTCGCTTTTTGGAAAAATGTTCTTTCCCCTATCTTCCTCATTCTCTGTATTTCTGGAGGGGCTGCCCAACCAATCATCCTGGTACTGCATGCCCCAGCCCCAGCTGCAGTGATTGGCCCAGAAATGGGCACATGACCCAAGCCGGGCCAATCAGAATCCTTCCCTGGGACCTTACACATGAACACTTGGAGAAAGAGAAGCCTTCTTCCCTTTGGAAGGGAAGATTCTGAGGTGCCAATGGCCACATCTTCCCAGGTGAGGTGGCTGCCCAGACAGAAGATAAAAAGGGGACAAATTCTTGGTAGGCAGCCTCAAATGTCTGGTGGTCTCTTGTGGGGTGATCCCACTGGGGCAGCTTTCTCCCTAGGGTGCTGGTGGCAGGCCCAGAGTCCACTGGCCTTTCCAATATGTCATTGTGATTGCCAGCTAATTTAGGCAGCCTGGGTGTCATAAACAAAGTCTGACTGCTTGGCAGGTAGAAAGGTTAGATTTGCATGCAGTGGCTTATGTAAATCCCACTTCATCCTGATACCATTCATCACAGGTTTGGGCCTAGATGCAACACTGGCCATCTGGCTCCCTGGACTCCTCTCTTCCTTTGGGCCTGGGCCTGACCCGCCTACCCTATACCCTTTCTAGACCTCCTGGTATGACCACAGGAACACTCCTCTGGCCCTTATGGTGCCTCCCTCCTTCTAGACTTGTGCTGTCCAACAGCAATGTAATGGGAGATATTTGTGTTCTAGTGGCTGCATTAAAAGAATGAAGAGAAACAGGTGGAATTAATTTCAGTAGTTTTTTTAATAATCGATGTAAGAGATTGAGATATTTTACAGTTTTGCACTAAGTCTTGACTCTTGCAGCACATCTCAGTGGGACCAGGTGCATTTCAAGTGGTCAGTAGCCATGTGGTGGGGCTAGTGGCCAACAGGCAGTTTCAGGGCATCGCCTGGTTCAGGGAAGCAGCAGGCATTCTCCAAAAATCTGGGCGATCTGGGCCTTTTCATTTCAGCCCAGCCTCTTATTTTCACTAGAATGGTATTATGTGTTCACTATTTTGGATCTGAGATCCAATTTTGGCAGCTAACCAGGCACATTGGAAATGAAGGCAAAGTCCAGAAGCCAACAATTCCTCACCCTGCGGGAGGCAGATGGGAGCCATGGGGGTGGGAGTGGGTTGTTTGTTTTTAACTTTTTCGGGAAATCATTTTAGATTTATGGAAAAGTTACCAAAATAATACAGAGAGTTCTTGCATACCTTTCTCCCACCTTCCCCTAGTGGTAATGTCTTACATAGTTATAGAACATTTATCAAAACTAAGAAATCAGCATTGGCACAGTGCTATTAAATACACTTCAGACATTATTTAAATGTCATCCTTTTTTCCACTAATGTCCTTTTTCAGAAGCAGGGTCAAATCCGACATACCACATTGTATTTAGGGGCCTTGATTTTTTAAAGAAATAAATCCCTTTTCTCTATTTGTCTATGTACCTATTTATAAAACTTTATTGAGGTATAATCAGTGTACAATGAATTACATGATGTCTAAAATATACATTTTGATAAGATTTGACCTAGGCATACATCTGCAAAACCATCACATGGCAGGTATTTTAGCTGGACTACAAATTAGGAAATAGCCAAACTTGTTCGGAGTTTACTAAATCCAAATATTTTCCTGAACACTTAACGTGAATTTATCCCTTGTAACAACGTGGGAAATGAGATTACTGCTGCCATTTCCTCATTCCCTAGGGTAGAAATTGGTCCCTGCACTCTCCAATGTGACTTGGCAGGAGCGCCCCCCAGAGGATGAGGAATATATATTCCCACCTGTAATGGACTGCATTACCCCCATAATTAACATTAAATGAAGTCATAAGGAGGGGGCCCTAATCCAATAGAGCTACCATCCCCTTTAGAAGAGAAAGAGGCAGCAGGGGTGCATGAACACAGAGGAAAGGTCACGTAAGAGTACCGGGACAAAGGTGGCTATCTGCAGGCCAAGAGAGAGACTTCCCAGGAAACCAACCCTGACAGCACCTTGATCTTGGATTTCTAGCCTCCAGAACTATGAGTAAGTAAATTTCCGTTGTTTAAGTTCTCCAGTCTGTGGTATTCTGTCATGGTAGCTGATCAGACTAATCCACCACCCTACTGATGTTGGGTTTGACCATGCAACTTGCCTTAGCTAATGATATGTCAGCAGATGTGATGCTTGTGAAGGTTTCCGTATGCTTGGTAGGTCTGCCTATGCTCCTGTGGTGCTCTGTGAGAGAGACAGACCCTGGGAAGCCACCTATTCATGGAGAATGAAGCACATGGAGTTGACCTGAATCCAGCCCTGGGCTGGAGAAAACACTGGCTGTTTTTGACTAAGTCCAGTAGAGGACCAGCTGACCTGCAAACCTGTGTGAGAAAGAAAATGAATATTAAGGTTATACATTTTAAGATTATTTGCTATAGATCAAAAACTGACTAATGACCCATGAGTTGAAGTACTATTTTTATTACACATTTTATTAATGAGGTAATTTAGGCACAGAGAGGTTAAGGGACTTGTCCAAGGTCACACAGCTGGTAAGTAGTACATCTAGAAATGAACCCAAGCATTCTAGCTTCAGTGTCCATACTTGCAACCTGTTTTTTTTTTAATTTTCTTTTTCTTTCTTTTTTTTTTTTTTTTTTTTTGGCAGTTTTTGGCCAGGGCCAAGTTTGAACCCACCACCTGCAGTATATGGAGCCAGTGCCCCACTCCTTTGAGCCACAGGCACTGCCCTTCTTTTCTTTTTCTTTTGTTTTACTTTTATTTTTTCCCCAAAGACAGGATCTTTCTATATTGTCTAGGCTGGAGTTCAGTGGCACGGTCAGAGCTCACTACAATCTTGAACTCATGGGCTCAAGTGATCTTCCCACTTTAGTTTCCCAGAGTGCTGGGATTATAGGCATGAGCCAAGCTGATAAGTTCAGCTGTAACTTATCAGAGTTCTCCACCATTGTTTGATCCAGTGATTTAATTAATTTATTTGTTGATTTGTTAATAAAGCAAGCATTTATACAAAGTAGGTTCCCTAATTAGTTTCTGTCATGAACTTTTTCTTTTGGCAGTTATCAAAAACTTTCATTCTTAGCAATGCTAAAGATGAGTCTATTTTTGTGCTGGTTGATCTGTCCCTCTTATCAGACTTTAAATACTAAGAGTTTAGGGTCATGACCTACTAAAAAAGGAGCCCTGAAGGAGAGGACAGAGTGAGAGTTGTTCAAGTTCAAGCAACAGGTTGCATGGAATGGCCTCAGGACGGTATCTGGTATCTGATCCAGGGCAAGAGCTCAATAAATGGTCATTATTGTTGGGATTGTTGATGATTCTATGGGAAAATGAGGCTGCTGATCGAGTGATTGAGAGTTGTGTACCTCAGAGGTTGGGTAGCAGGTGACCTTAGATCTAACTACTGGCGGAGAGTGACTGTACCCAGGTCCTCTAACTACTTTTTTTTCTTTTTTTCTGAGACAGAGCCTCAAGCTGTCGCCAGGGGTAGAGTGCCGTGGCATCACAGCTCACAGCAACCTCCAACTCCTGGGCTCAAGCGATTCTCCTGCCTCCACTCCCAAGTAGCTGGGATTACAGGTGCCTGCCACAATGCCTGGCTAATTTTTGGTTGCAGCTGTCGTTGTTATTTGGCGGGCCCAGGTTGGATTCGAACCCACCAGCTCAGGTGTATGTGGCTGGCGCCTTAGCCACTTGAGCCACAGGCGCCGAGCCCCTCTAACTACTTTTAATTTTTTTATTGTTTGAAATATATGTAACATAAAATCATCTGATGCCCAGACATCAATTATGTGAATAATATATTTTTAATCATTCTTAGATAAACAATTCAGTAGCATCAAATACACTCACATTGTTGTACAACCATCACCTCCATCCATTTCCAGATTTTTTCATCTTCCCAATGGAAACTCCACATCTATTAAGGATACCTGCTAGGTCCCCACCCCGCCCACAGGCCCTAGTAAACTCTACATTTCTTTTTATGGCTAAATAATATTCCATTGTACGTAGATATCACATTTTGTCTATGGGTTCATCTGTTGATGGATGTGGACTGTTTGCACCACTTTTGGCTATTATGAATAATGCTGCCATTATCACATGGTGCTTGTATTCAAGCACAAGTGTCTGTTTGAGTTTCTGTTTTCAATTCTTGGGGTGCATATCTAGGTGTGGAATTGCTGAGTAACTATGTCTGGCTGTCAATTTGCCGTGGGCCTTGGGTGAAGTCATTTCTGCTTTTTGGAGGTCTTTCCTTGGGTCTTTAAAATGTAGGTTTCTTTTGATTTTGCTAGGCTGAGAAGCCAGAGAGAGGGCTTATGTCCCTGAAAGATAAAGAAGGGAGGTGTGTGTATATGTGTGTGTGTGTGTGTGTGTGTGTGTGTGTGTGTAGGGCTGAGGGGTCAGCCTCCATGGGAGCAGGATTGCCCATAAAAGAGGAGCTGGCAGAAGAAACAGACAAGGGATGGGCGTGGGGGCAGAGGAAGGACATCTTCTTTGGGATTGGAACAAAGGCTAGGAAAAGGAGGAGGGAGAGAAAAAAGGAACAGCCTGACCTGAAGGTGTTCTCAAAACCAGGTTGTTAATTCGATTTGATGAGATGAGGTTAGGATTCAGCATAAAATCAGGGGTGAGGACCAGAGGTCTCATCCTCTGTGAAACAGGAATTGTGCGGCAGGAATAGAGGTCACCAGCTGCCAGTGAGGGTAGGCTGGGGACTGGAGAGGAGCTGGGACAGCTTTAGCAATGTGTACCAGGGTCAAATCTGGAGTAATGAAAAGATTGCTAAGCCAGCAGCCTTTCAGTAAGGCTCAGGGAGAAGAAGACATGTTTTCAAAGGCAAATTGACATTGGCAATGGATGTGCTTCTTACTTTATTTAGATGCATCCTATTCAGTTCCATATAAAATTTAAGGACAGATTTGGGCATCAGATAATGAATGCTGTACATTTTGGATTTGAAAGAGATTGTAAATCATGTGATAATCCATTCTGTTAATGTGTTTAAGAATAATTCCTATTTACTGAGCAGTTTGTCTGCAACTGACCCAGTGGCATCTCACTCTTCACACTAACCTAAGTAATGATGGTTACTGTTTTTAAGGTAACCAGTTCATACCCTTCCCATTTTACAGGTGGGAAAACTGAGGCTTGGAAGGCAAATGAGCTCGTACTGGGAGAAGAGCAGCGAGGGATTTGAACTCAGTCTGCCCAGTTCTGAGGTGCATACTCAGGACTTTGGAGTCTTGGTCTTTCTAGGGTGGCTGACCATTCATTCATTCTTGGTCTCCACTGGCTCCTTCCTTCTCTCCCAAGAATACTTCAAATAATATGGGCAGCCAGGCTACCTGAAAGTTGGGGGGGGCCGAGGGAAGAGAGCAATGGCCCCTGGGCTCCTCCCCAGGTCTTGATTTCCCCCTCTGGGGAGCTGGGAGCTGTCCACAGACCCCTGTGCTGGCCACTGGAATGGAAGGAGCACTGCACAGGGAGCCAGTAGAGCTGGTGGGAGCCCTGGGTGACCCTGAGCAAAGCAATTATACTTCTGAGCCTCAACAGGCTTGCTGTGATCTGGAGATAATGATCCCTCCCTGGTGGGGCTGCTGTGAGGATCAGGCCAATCATGAATATGAAATGTTCCGAACAGCCAAAGCCTGGGGTGAATCAGGGATGTTGGCATCTCAGCCCTGTGTGGACCATGGCCACCACCAGCATGGTGTCTCCCGGTCTCCCGGCCACCCCATCCCTGTTGTGCTTTTGCGGGGAGGCGGGGAGTGGAGCCCCGTGGCTGCAAGTCAGATCTGGGCTTGCAAAGAGCTGTGAGGGAAGACATGCAAGGGAAGGTTACGGAAGGGTTCTGGAAAAGAAGGTGCGAGACGGAAAGTCCTTGGCCGATCAGCTCCTCCCCTGTGTAGAGCTGTGTGTGGGCGTGTCCCTGCTGCCTAGTATCTCCACCCACCCCTGCCTTCCTGAGGCTGGTGCATCCAGCCTGGGTGGATACAGGTGCATCCAGTCTGGACCACTCCACCTTGACTGCTACAAGATGTGCCCCAGCCACCTCAGCCACCTCAGGCACCCCAGCTGCACCCACCTACTCTGTGCACCTGCCAGGCTCTCTGCCTCCTCCCTCCCATAGCCAGACCCAGTGGGGGAGCCCCTTGGCCCCTCTGACTGGATCCTGTACCTCCTGGGGCTACTGCTGTTGTTAGCCCAGAAGGCTTTGTATCCCTTGGCAAAGACAGTTACTGGGGTCAGGGTAGCCCTCCCTGTTTTAGCACCTGCCCTAGGCTTGTTCCTTTTTAGCCTCAGATAAAAATTTGGCCTCCGGAACTGCCCATAGTTAGGGGTCCAAATCTCCAGGTGGCAGGACCTAAGTGCAGTGTGTGTAGGGCTTATTGCCCCTAGGGTCAGGACAGGATGATACTTGAAAGAATTCATAAGCAGTTTGTCCAGGTACTGACCACTCAGAGGGGATTCTGTGCTTGATGAATTAAAAAAAAAAAATCCAAAACTTTTCTTTTGTTTTTGTGCCAGAGGCCATCAGTAATCACCTGGAGGAGGAGGTCAAGATGGGAGCGAGTACCCGGAGTTCCAGGAAGTCTGACATCGGGGTAGCTGCGCCGTCCCTGGTCCTGGTAGGAATGATTCTCGGGTGTTGAGCCAGCCAGCACCCCTTTGCTCTGTGCCAGGTACTGTGCCAGCACTTTTTATGCACGATCGCCTGATCCCCCCCTTTCAGCTCTTTGAGGAAGGCTCCATTGCCACTATCCCATGTTAATTAAGAACAGGAAAGATGAGCCTGGAGGAGTAAGGCCCTTGCCGATGTTGTACAGCCAGTTAGAGGCAGCACTCAGGTTTAAGAAGAATCAGCCTGCACCCAGAAGAATCAGCCTGCACCTGTTCCCTGCTGGAGGGAGCCAGCTGGGGACGCGGAGACTGCCTTGGAAGGTGGCCGTTGCAGCCTCCCCAGGCTTCCTGCAATAGAATTCCCTGTAATTTGGTTATAAATCATGTTCCTAAGCAAGCTGGCTCTGAAGGTCGAGGTAATCAAACTGTCAGCAGGCCATCCTCAGGGCTGCCATAATCAGGCCTGAGCCTGGAGAGCCCAGGGAAATCAAGCTTCCTTCCTCCACTTTTGGAAGTGGGTGAGAGGCTGGAAATGGGAACAGGGCAACGGGGCTTGGAGTTGGGGCCAATTGGCAATTGTGCTTCTGGCTTCAAGATAATGAAGGAGGAGAGAAGCTCCAGCCTCCTGTATGAGCTCTTGGTCCTTCCTGCTAACCGCAGCATTGCCCAAGTTGAACCTCCTGGTCTGTGGAAGGTGGCAGCTTGGAGAGTTCTGATGACATCCTATGAATGTGTGTTGGGGGTCTTCCCTGAGGACATAAGTTGTAAGGAGGGGGCAGAGGAGTTAGCTGAGTGGCAGAAGCTCTTATGGGCATCGCCCTGTGTGGTCCCTGAGCTACCCTATGTGGTAGGAAGAGCCTCTTATAATCTCCATTTCCTGGAGGCTCAAATTGGCAGAGGAGCCAGAGCTTGCAAGCAACAAAGTTGGCATTTAAACCTGTGTCTGGGCTTTATCTTTTAACTCTAACATTATTATTATTATTTTTAACCTTGGGTTAATGAGGGTACATGTGATTAGGTTATATTGTTTGCATTTGTAAGGTAAAGTCCAAGTTGCAGTTGAGTCCTTCACCCAGGAAGTGGGCCATACACCCCTATGTTCTACCCATTAGGTGGCAACTTTGAACCCCCTCCACTTCTTGAACCTACTTGTATTTTTCTCTCATGTGGGCCTGCAGTTGTTTATCTATTAGTTTCAACTTAGTACTGAGTGCCTGGGGTGCTTGCTTTTCCATTCTGATGGTACTTTACTTGGGAGAATGTTTTCCAAATCCATCCAGGTAAATAGAAAAGATGCAAAGTCTCCACCTTTTTTGAAGGCTGAATAGTTTTCTTTGGTATGTCTGTACCCAGGTTTATTAACCCATTCATGGGCAGACACTTGAGTTGTTTTCATGTCTTTGCAACTGTGAATTGAGCTGCTATAAACATTTGAGTGCAATCTAATAGTATATTTTCAATTTCAAAATTTGGAAATAAGGCTGGGAAATGCTGGTTAAACTAAGAAAAATGAGTTTCCTGTCTGCAAGACTTTTCAGGGTCTTTAACAAACTACATCATGATTCTGGGCCCTGGAGGCTCCGGTAGGGAGAGGATTAGTACTATTAATACGTTCCTGCTCTCGCATGTGTTCATTTGTGCAGAGGACCCCAGCCCACCAGTGGAGCAGAGCTGGCTTGCTCTCAAAGCCTCTATGCCCCATCTGGGTGCAGCCTAGGGTGGGAGGAGCTGAGGCCCAACTCCATCCACGGTACAGAAAACCTTTGGAACAAGGCAGGAGTGTATCAGTGAGTACAGAACTGTTTAAGTACTGGTTGGCTAACTCAGGGGCAATCATATTGGCAGAGGAGGCCCACTTCCGGCCTCACTTACTTCCACTAAGGTAACTGCAGCCTCCACCTCTGTGCATTTCACATCTAGATTCCCAGCCTGGCTTCCCTCCTTGGTGGCTATTTCTTAGATGCCCTGGGGCTCGGCTGATGGACCCTCAGACACCTCCCAACTTACTCCCTTTCTCTTCCATCTCCATTAGCTCCTGGACTGCGTTATGGGCGTTCCTCAACCCTGAGTCCAAGAAAAAACAGATGGGATCTGTCCACGCTGCCTGCTCCGAGCACTGTTCCCTATCTCAGGGCAGGGACCTGGCTTCCTTACTGGGGATGAAACTAGACTAAACCACTTCTCCTTTGCCTCTGGGTACACAGATAGACTATATTTCCCAGCTTCCCTGGTAGTCTAGGGGGGATTGGGCCACATGGCTGATTCTGGCCAGTGGACTGTAGGTGGGAGTGATAACTGCCAGGCCCAGAGCTGGCCTGTGAAACCTCTCGTGCTATATTCCTTTTCTGCTGGCCAGATGCAGAGGATCATAAGAGAACTCTGAGTCCCTAGGAGACGGGAGAGGACAAGCTGGAAGGAGCCCTTGGAGGGAGAAAAGGGTGGAAATCCCAGTTGAGCCACTGAGAGCTGTGTGATCGTGGGCAAGTCACTTCCCTCTCTGAGTTCAGTTTCCATGTCTATACATAAAGGAGAATGATAATACCATCCTTGTAGGGTTGTTTTGAGGATCAAATAAAATCTTTGATTTGAGGCAACTCCGGAGGATCATCTGAGCCCCTGAGCCCCCTGCAGAATTGGCTGGGCCTCTACTGCATTGGGTCCAGCTTCTCCTCTGTCCCATTCTGTTCTTCGCCTTTGCAGAAATCCCCACCTCTGGGTTCTGAGGGAAGACAGTATTGGGAGTGGTCCTAGGATCTTCAAGTTGTGTTACTTGCTGGTCAGTGAACAATGAAGACCCATGCCTGTTGGCAGGTGGCAGTCATGCGGTAGTGGTATGGTTGTTAAAACTGTCGGTAGTGGTGAGCTGGGATGGAAAATCTGAGGAAGGGAACACACCGGCAGATACAGCATCACAAGTGGTTGAGAGGTTTGGGGGAGGGGACCAGTATAAAGACTAAGGAGTCAGCTTGTGGTGACTGGGGGCTACCCGTGCATTAGAGAAAGACTATAAAAGGCTGAGGGTGATTAATCACCAATTTAAGTGGAGTGTGAAATCCAGAGGCCCTCCTTGGCAGCATATATCAAGAGACTCTCATCTTCAGCAGCTTGAGAACAGAAAAAGCTGAAGATCAGGCCCAGAACTTAATTACAAGTTGAGCAACAGAGAAGGTTGGATTCTCAACTCTGATGAGTCTGCTACTCTAAGTTCAGATCCCCCACAATTGGAAAGAGTGGGATGCTAATATGCAACACACAGAGGGGGACATCTGGGTGGATGCACTTGAAAATCTTGAATTCCCCAATTCTCCTAAGCCCTCTGGGCCCGCCGAGGTGGCCCACTCTTTATTAAGGGAAAGCACTCCTCCCTTGCTCTGGCTTGCAAGTGACCTGTGCTTGCCTCAGGGTGGACCTCCACCACCCATTCTGTCTACCAGGCTAGTAACTGGGGTGAAGTTACAATATAATTCAGTTATGCTATGGGAAGAAATGGATGAAATGCCAAGGAGGCTGCAGGATCCAGCCAACATTCCCTGGCAGACATCAAAAGAATATATATGGGATTGGATCTTGAAGATGCTAGAATGGAGGGCTGTGGAGCGTGAGGTTGGACAGGGAGGCTTCATCAACAAGGGAGTGCCCTCCCGGGATATTGGATTTAACAAGACCCCAGAAGATGGTGCTAACCTGCTATTAAGTTAGTTGGCTCTTAGAAGCTTGAAAAACAAGGGCTCATGATTGCTTGCTCATAGGTGAACTTGAACTGCCAGAGCTGCTGTGGCAGATGGTGTAAGAAGTGATCAAAAAGCTCATGGAAGTGGGTGTTCCAGAGTGGATATGCTCTGTGAAGCCAGAAAACCCACCTGCTCACCCTGTCTATTCACTGTGTGCTAGTGGGAGTGGTGACACATGGTTGAAAGCTCAATGGTGGCTGTCCTCTGTAAGCCAAGGATGACAGGAGGAGCTGCTCTGACAGACTTGGGCTCCCTGGTAGCCACAGGGAAGATGGGATCCTGAAACAACCTTGGTCCAATGGCAGAATGGAAATATCCACAGCAAGGCAGGCGAAATTATGGTAACAGGCTACAAGGTCAGAGTGGCAAGTAGGAAGCCTGCAGAGATCTATAAAAATGATGACTAGGAACAAGGTAGGTGGTCAGTCAAAGAGAGTATTTCATACTTTTCACAGCCAGAAGAAATCAAGGAAGGATGATCAGAAGGCTGATCAGCTGCTTCAGTGAATGGCCATGTCCTTTGCTGGGCTGGAGCGCAGACCCAGGACCCCTTCAGTGAAGGAGAGGCTGGCTGGATTCCCAAGGAGAAGCTTGTGACACATGGCAAGTGTACATGGTAATGGTTACCCAGCCCTCTGCAAAGGGACCTATAACCATTTATGTGCGTTACTGTACCCTGGTGAAAGCAGAATAACTAGACATTTCTATGGCTATTAGATACAAGGACTAAGATGATGCAGTGATACACAGGGATCAAAAGTGTCATCATGACCAGCGATGATGACCTTCATGACTAGTTAGAGTAGGGGCATATGGGAGCCAGAAAATAAATCTTAACCGAATCCTGGCCCAAGCTTTGCCTGTATCAGATCCACTGAGTCCATGAACCTGTTCAGCTTCCTGGTTCCTTAATGTGTAATTGGGGTGGACACAAAAGTTGACAGACTTCCCACATGGTTTCCTGGCCTGTAGGTTGAAAGCTATTGCAGTCAGGAAGGCTCAATGCCAGTCTGTGAAACTGATCCCCCACCTATACCAAGTGAAAACCGAAACAAATGGGAAAAAACCCAGAATCACCTCCTGGGGGGAAATGGCAGATTAGCATCACCTTTAAAGACCCAAGATGCATGATGGGGGTCCTCATTTTATCCTTATTCCACTTACTAGTTTTGTTCCTGCAAAAAGCCCTGGGTGAATTCTGGAAGACTCAGAAACTGGACAAAAGCAACCACGCAGTAGTCCCAGTTGAGGCAGCTGCTGTGTACAAGGTGTAGGGCAGACCCCCACCCCCACCCCACAGTCTCGACTAGAGGGTGTGTGGCTGATGGTGGGGCAAATGCCTTCTTTTCCCGTTTCTTTTACGAAGGGTGACCAGATGCCGTTTGCATTCACATGGGGTGGAGAACAGTACACATGCACAGTGCTGCCTTCTGCATATGCTGAGTTTGCCACCTTCTGTCATAGTGTAGTGTAAACTGGTTCTCCACTGGGCATTCAGCAACGTTTGGAGACATTTCTGGGTTGTCACAACTTGAGGGTGTGTGCTATCGGCACTTCGTGCATAGAGGTCAGGGAGGCTGCTGAACATCACACGATGAGCAGGACAGCCCCACGACAGGGAACTGTCTGCCCCAAAGAGCGAGTAGTGCCAAGGGGGAGAACATCTGGGCTGAAGAGGTCTTGACCATCCCATCATTCCATGGGACATCACACTGACCCATTTCATCAATGACACATATTGGTTCATCACATCTTGGTAATTAGCCCGGTAGGCAGTACTTTGCCGGCTTCAATAAATTGAGTGTGCTTCAGAAGGTGGGGACTGAGTATCAGTGAACTGTTTTAGGAGTATAGTGGTTTGTAGTGTACTAGAACATTCCCTCCAAAGGAAAGGGCAATTGATTGCGTCTTGCACTTCCCACACATCAGAAGGAAACACAACATCAGATGGGCCTTTTGGGGTTCTTTAAGTAATATATGCTCCAGCCCATTTTTCCAAAAGCTGCCGGCTTTGAGAGGAGCCCAAGGCAGGAAGGGGTTCCACCGCGGCTCCAGGCTGAGAGGGACAAGCAGTCCTGAGGCTGGGCCACTTGACCCAACAGACTCTGATAACACACCTGTCTTGGTGAGAAAAGACGCTTTGAGTTTATGGCAAGTCCCCGTAGGAGAATTACAACACAGACGCCTAGAGTTCTGGAACGAGGCCATGCCATCTGCAGGGGAAATTACACACAGTTTGAAGAATAGCTTTAGTGTGTGTCTGGGTCTTGTTAGAGTTGGAGGGACAGCTTCACAGCTGACACCCTACAAATGTGGAGAGCGGTCCTCCAGAACACGGTGCACACCCTTACGTTACATGTTGCTATGCTGGTAGAAGTTAGCACACATGATCTGGAAACTAAAGTGAGACAGCAGGAAAGGCCTTTCCACTGTCACTCTCAGTGACTCGCTCAGGAAACTTGTTCCTGTCCCTGCAACGTGAAACTCTGTGTGTCTAAAGGTTTGTTCTGGTTGTCTCTTTGGGGCACACTCCCAGCGGGGACAGAGGAAGAAGTTCATTAAACTTCAGTCCACATCTGCCACCCAGTCATTTCAGACTCCTTGGGCCAAAAAGAAAAGTCACTGCACTGGCAGGATAATGGCCTGAACGGCAGCAGAGGGTGGGATTGCTGTGATGCGAGGAGGACAGGGAAGATCAATTCTGGGTCCCAAGTGATCTACTGGGGTGGTTCTTAGCAATCCATCTCCCCCCCCGCCTTTTCTTTTTTTTACAGATGGGGTTTTGCCAAGTTGCCCTGGCCAGAGTGCAGTGTCTATTACAGGCACAGTCATAGTTCCTGGGCTCAAGGGATTCTCCTGCCTCAGCCTTCTGAGCAGTTGGAACTACAGGTGCATGCCACCCTGCTTGGCTCCTTGCCCATTTTGACAGTCAATGGATAAGTTCAGTAGCCGTGAATTGAGAAGGGCGTGGTGACCAGGGGCCAGCCTCATTAGGGAGGAGGTCTGGGTCATCCCACTAGGCAAACTCTCTAGACCAGTGTTTCTCAACCTTCCTAATGCTGCAGCCCTTTAATACAGCTCCTGTGGGTCGAGACCCACAGGTTGAGAACCGCTGCTCTAGATCCTCAGAGGTGCCAGCTGAGGTTGACGGGGATCTGGAATGGACAGCAGAGGAAGGAGACATGAGTGTCACTTGCAGCCTCAGAGCAGCTGCAGGGCCGAAGAGGCTGTAGTTCAATAAACTAGCCATCTTCTTTTGTGTTTTTCAGGGGAAGGGACCAAACAGAACCCTGGAAGAACTGTCCCTAGGTGGGCAGAGTGAACTTAGCATAGGAAGCTAGTGGCGAAGGCTGCAGAGCACCACAGCTGTCCCATTGAAGACCAGGCCTCATGCTTCCAGATTCTGGGAGAGCTGGCTGCCCATGGCTCATGCCTTTGTACCCCCACCCCGAACTGCCCTCTGCCGAACGGAATTGGGCATCACCCAAGATTATGCCCTCTTTTCAAGGGCTGCCCTCATGCCTTGACCGGTGCAGGGGCACAAAGTTTGGACTCCTTTGCCTTGAATTGGGGTAGCATCATAGGGCCACTGCAGCTCCAGATGTCCCTGTGGGATCAGCCGAGGCCTCTGCGGTGGCTGCGTCCCAGGTGGGCTTCTCCCTCTGCCTCACCCTGACCTCCTGCACCCGATTGCTGCTGCAGAGACCTCTCCCAGTAGCTCCCCTGCGTGCATGTCTTTGTCTCAGCGTGTATTTGCTGGAGAAGCTGACCTAAGATGCTAGGGGTGGGGGGGAACGGGGGTTTTGTTCCTAGCTGAATTCATCAGGCATTTCCAGAGAAAAAGAACCAACAGATATAGACACAAAGAAAGAGATTTATTACGAGGCCTTGACTCACGCGGAGGCTGATTACGGAGGCCGGGGAGTGCCGTGATCTGCCCTTTGCAAGCTGGGGCCTGGGAAAGCCAGGGTTGTAGAACGAGGTCAAACCTGAAGAACTAGGGGAACCGAGGGTGAACGTCCCAGTCTGGATCTGAGGGCAAAAAGAGAGGGATGTGCCAGCTCCAGCACAGAGCAATTTTTCATATCTCCACCTTTTTTTCTGTCCTCAGTGGTGAGAGTGAATCTTTCAGTCTACTGAGTCACCCGCTGATCTCTTCTGGAGCCACCCTTGTGGACACATCCACAAATAATGTTTTATCTGCTATCTCGGCGTGCCTCCGTTCAGCCAAGTCAACACAGAGATCTAACCATCAAGCGGGCCCAGAGGTTTAGCATAAAGGAAGCCATGAAGGGCTCAGCAGAATCACAGCCCTCTACTTGCCCCGTGATGCTGGCGGGAGAGATTAACAGGCAGCTCTGGGGCTGGTCACCTCCAGCATCCCCTGTTGTGGATTTGAGAAATGAGCAGGGAATCCTAGAGGAATGGGGAGGGGAGGAAGCACAGGGGCCCAAGATAAAATGCAGCACGGGTGGGCAGGCAGGGGAGTTAGGAAGGACTGCCTTGCTGCGTACAGACGGATTTATGTGACAAGGATCCAGGCTTACAACACAGGGGCGCTAGGCAAGATCGTTTATAAAAAGAATCACCCTGGGACTCATTTATAAGGGAAGTTTCTATTGCATTTAATGTATGTTTTGAATGATAAGATAATAGGAATATTTACAGATGGTCTGGTTTACAGGCAGTGCTCTCTAGAGGAGTGCCCACAGGAAGAGGATGGGGATGGAGCTATTCTACTCTGCATCTCACACAAGGAGAAACTGAGGCTCAGAGAGGTTAAGCGACTGACCACAAACACACATGAAGTGGCAGAACCACGTGGCAGACCCAAGTCTGCTGTGACCAAAAGAAGGCAAAGGAGGGCTGCGCGTGGTGGCTCACGCCTATAATCCCAGCACTCTGGGAGGCTGAGGCAGGTGGATTGCCTAAGCAAGAGTGAGACCCCGTCTCTAAAAATAGCTGGGCATTGTGGTGAATGCCTGCAGTCCCAGCTACTCCGGAGACTGACACAAGAGAATTGATTAAGCCCAAGGTTGCTGTGAGCTATGATACCATAGCACTCTACCTAGGGCCACAGTGTAAGACTGTCTCCAAAAAAACAAAAAAAAAGGCAAAGGAGTAGTTTGGAGACCCTGCTATTTTGGGACCCCACAGAAAAGCTGTGACTGTTGCGTGCTCCTCTTCCTGATCCATTTGTTGTATGCTGTCTCACGACACGCTGCCCCCCACCCCCAAGTCCAATTCATGGGGCTGCTGAGAGGGCTGTGAAGGAGACCTCTGGGTGAGGTCCAGGGCCACTGTCTTCCTCTTCCCACCTCCTGCTGCCCTATCTGCCTCCCACACTGTCACTTGCTCAGACCTGGCTGTTGGACTCAGTATGTGGCCCCAGGATGTTCCTGGTCTCATGCTCCTCTGACCCTGTGTTGGTGCTGAGCGCTTAAGGGTTCCTGTTCACTAATAAGCTCCCCACATCATCCCACTCTGGGGGTTTGGACTCAACAGCTCTTTCACTGTGTGACTCCGGGCAGGTAAGTCAACCTCTCTGAACTCTGTTTCCTGACCTGTGAAATGGGCATAACAACATCTTCCTCTGGAGATTACTGTGTTAGTTTAGAGAACACGTGAAGGGTGTTCCAGAGTGTTCCTTCCCACCCCTCTGTCTTTCTCTCCTCCTCACTCCTCTCTCATTCCTGGCACGTTCCCAGACTGAAGTGAGCTTTATTTGTACTTCAGAAAAGATGCCAGACTCAGGCAGCTCCTGTGGCTCATTGAGTAGGGCGCCTGCCCCATATACTGAAGGTGGTGGGTTCAAACCCAGCCCCAGCAAAACAGAAAAAAAGCCGGGCTTTGTGGCGGACGCCTGTAGTCCCAGCTACTTGGGAGGCTGAGGCAAGAGAATCGCCTAAGCCCAGGAGCTGGAGGTTGCTGTGAGCTGTGATGCTACAGCACTCTACCAAGGGCGATAAAGTGAGACTCTGTCTCTACCAAAAAAAAAAAAAAGATGCCAGACTCGGGGTCTGGTTATAATCTCTTCCTGGTTTCCCAGGAGAGTGGCCTGGGGTGGCTGTGGGTCCCCTTCGCCTCTGCCCTCTCCTGCTCTCCTTGGGTTTCCCTGGCCCCAGCCTCTGCTTCTGTTCACCAACTGCCTCTGGTGTGAACTCCCAGCACACAGTTCATCGTTGCCACTTTGATTAAATTCCCAGTCTCTTTTCAAGTTGATTTCCCTGGGGTCTCCTGGCTTGCTTGGAGCCAGGAGGGAGCAGAGGCAGCTGAATCTCTGGGGAAGGTTGGTGAGTTGGGAGGTGGTGGGGGAAGAGAGAGAAAGTGGCCATCCCTACTTTGGGGGGCACCTTGGCACCTTCATGATGCCCGGTATTCATCTTCCGGACCTGGGGGCACTGAGCGGAGCCCTTGTCGTGGGCTTTCATGCTCCGGTTTCTCCCGCCCCCCACTCTGTACATCCTATCTCTCTTTCTTTCCCAGCATCACCTCCTTGTTCTGCCCACGCTGTGGAAGCTGTAAACACTCTCATAGCGCCTGCAGTGTGCCTCACCTGGCCCTGGGATCGCTGTGAGAGTGAGGGGGAGGGCCCTCCTCCTTCCCCAGGCCGGATGATGCCTGGCGTGGGCCTGGCCCTGGGACGGAGAGGGGCGTCCTGAGGTCCAGCCCCCACTCTGTTTATATGGGCAGTTGTGAGACCTTCGGCAAGTTGCACCGCCTGTGCTTATGAAACACTGACCGAGTCAGAAAGCACCTTACAAGGCCAGACTGGGTGTTCTTGACACTCGATCACTGTGGGACTTTCAGCTGCTTCACAACATACTGACACCTACATTATAGTGGCCCCCTTGTAAGGCACATTCATGGATGTTCGAGACGATGTATTCAAAGTGCCTGGCACGTGGTTAGTGGCCCCAAAGTGGTCACTGTCATCCTGTTTCTTTTTTTTTTTTTTTGAGACAGAGTCTCACTTTGTCACCCTCAGTAGAGTGCTGTGGCATCATAGCTCACAGCAACATCAAGCTCTTGGGCTCAAGTGATCCTCTTGCCTCAGCCCTCTGAGTAGCTGAGACTACAGGTGCCTGCAACAATGGCAGGCTATTTTTAGAGACTGAGGCTCCCTCTAGCTTAGGCTACTCTCAAACTCCTGAGCTCAGGTGATCCACCCACCTCAGCCTCCCGGAGTGCTGGGATTACAGGCATGAGTCACTGCACCCGGCCTACTGTCATTATTGATGACAGTGGAATGGAGGTTTCATGTCAAATATAGAAGACAAAATTCGGCTTCACCAAGAGGGAATCAGGTGCCATGATGGAGGCGCCTTCTTTTTTTTTTTTATTATCAAATCATAGCTGTGTACATTAATGCAATCATGGCGTGCAATGTGCTGGTTTTATATACATTTGAAATGTTTTCATCAAACTGATTAACATAGCTTTCATGGAATTTTCTTAATTATTGTGTTAAGACATTTATATTCTACACCTAGTAAATTTCACATGTACCCTTGTAAGATGCACTGTGGGTGTGTGGTCCCACTGATTACTGAGGTGCCTTCTTTGTTTAGCCAATTGCAGCTGGTCCTTGGAACACAGATCAGAGGGAGACTTCAAATAGGTAGTGAAATCACAGGGTGGAGAAGAGGAATAAGAAAATGGGCTGGAGGAGACGAGAGGACAGAGGGGCTCAGGAGATAATCAGGCCACATAGTGATGGGTGACAATTGAGTGAGCCATTATAGCAAACTAGATTTCAAGAAGAGGATGCCAGGCTGGGCATGGGGGCTTATGCCTATAGTCCCAGCTATTTGGGAGGCCAGGGTGGGAATATTGCTTGAGGCCAGGACTTCAGAACTAGACTGATTAACATAGTGAGACCCCATCTCTACAAAAAAATGGAAAAATTAGTCAGATGTGGTGGTGTGTATCTGTATTCCCAGCGGCTCAGGAGGCTGAGGCAGGAGGAAAGGATGAGCCTAGGAGTTTGAGGTTGCTGTGAGCTATGTCAAAGTCCTCGGGTGTAATAATCTCATCAGTTTGGTTATGGAGGAGAAGGTCCTTATTCCTAGGAGATGTGTGCTGATTATTTTGGGGTGGGAGACAGACCAAGACTCTATCTTAAAAAAAAAAAAAAGAGGATGGGGCGGCACCTGTAGCTCAAGGACTAGGCTGGACGTGGCGGGTTCAAACTTGGGCCTGGCCAAAAACTGCAAAAAAAAAAAGAATGACGAATACTAAAACTTCAACCTCTTCCACTCCCAAATCTTTAGTAAAGTTGTTACTCAACAATAAGCATCTGGGGAGTTTCACTTTCCCCTTGAAATGCAGGAGAGGGATCTGTCAGATAGGAAAAGGCATTTAAGAGGAGAAGACCTTCTATAGACCAAAGTAATTAAGGTGAGGGGTGGAGCTTGGAGGTCCTCATTCCATGCCATAGGAAGGCCTGGAAAAATTGGGAAGAACGTGGAATTATTTGACTCTTTTTAAAAGGGGGTTTCTCCCTAACTTTTAATTATTTATTTATCTATCTATTTATTTATTTTTAAGACAGAGTCTCACAATGTCACCCTCGGTAGAGTGCTGTGGCATCACAGCCCACAGCAACCTCAAACTCTTGGGCTTAAGCGATCCTCTTGCCTCAGCCTCCCACGTAGTTGGGCTACAGGTGCCCACCACATTGCCTGGCTATTTTTTTTGTTCTTGTTGTTGCAGTTGTTTAGCTGGCCCGTGCCGGGTTCGAACACGCCACCCTCGGTGTACGTGGTTGGTGCTGAAACCATTGTGCTACGGGCACCGGACCCTTTCTAACTTTTAATTTTGAGGTTTTGAACATTTCAAACCCTCAGAAAAGGTAGAAGAGCAGCCCACCACATGTCTGTCTTTCCTTCACATGGATGTCCCAACTGCAACGGTAGCTGCATTTTCTTCCTCTTTCTCTCTTTCCTTCTGATTCTTTGAAAGTAAACCACAGACATCTGACTCTCTCCACCTCTAAATAATCAGCACACATCTCCTAGGAACAAGGACCTTCTCCTCCATAACGGTACTGATGTGATTATCACACCCAAGGACTGACACGATCCAACAATGTTATCTAATATGCTGTTCATATTCAGATTTCCCAATTGTTCTAAAAATGTCGTTTATAGCTGGTTTTCCCATCATTCAGGAGACTCCTAAGGACTGTGCATTGCATTTAATTGACTTTTCTCTTTAGTCTGTTTAATCTAGTCCTCTTATAATTGACGTTTTTGAAAAGTCCATATCAGATATCCTGTAAAACACCCTATAACCCAAATGTCTGATTGTTTCCTCCTGATTCAATTCAGTTTTAACATTTTTGGTGAGAATACTAAACAGAAGATGTCGTGTACTTATTACTGCATTACCCAAGGAGGCATGTAACATCAGTTTGTCCTATTTTAGATGAGTCTGCGTTTGATCGCGTGGTTACAGTGGTGACTGCTAGATTTCTCCTTTGGAAAGCTTTTCCCTTTGGTAATGAATAAGTAATTTGTGATGATATTGTGAGACTGTGAACACGCTACTGCATCTATCCACAATCCTTACCTGGATCTTGTGTTATACTGGGAGCTGCAAAACTCATTTGCCTCTCAAAAAGCCAAAGCTTTTGCTGCTGTGTGGCTTACATCCATGGTCATGTAAGCTCCTCTAGGCACTGGCTTCATGAGTGTGACACCAAAGGATTGTCCTCTGTGGCCTCTCTCAGCCCCTTTTTCTCATTGTTACATTTTGATGTCTTTGAGTTCTCTGACTTTCACCAGCTGGGGAAACTTGGTTCATTGGCTTAGCCACTGGTTGCCAGGAGTGTGCGTGCGTGTGTCTACATGCACTTGGTGGGAGGGGCATCTGGGGACTTGGAACCCAAAGGCAGCACGTCTACTCTGTGCCCAGGAGCTGCAGGGTGCTGGGCTTTGGCCTTGGTTTCCATGGCAACGGGCAACCTCCTTCAGTCTGCTCCTCTGTGGACCAGCTGATAGCGATGGGGCCATGAGACGGGCTTTGAGACAGAGACAAGAGATGGGGACCAGGCTCCATTAGACCCTCTACAAATATCTGGGATGTTAGAAAAGCACCACACCATTCACGGGTATCTTGGCAATGAGAACTTCGAGCAACTGCTCCCCTCACTGTACTATAGAATAGACTTTTCCAGCAACCCCTGGCCAACCCCTCTCTTACTAGAGAATGGAATCCTCCATCATCAAGGTCTGTGACAACATCTAGGTGGCAGCAAGACCTGGCACTTCCTTATGAATTCAACTCAAGCATCAGATTCAGATCCTTGATTTCTTGATCTGCTACATACACTGTCTCGACTTTCTGTTTACATACATTATCTGTCTTGCTCCCAAACCAGCCATTTGAGATGGGTGTTATTATTACTCCCATTTTATAGGAATTAAAGCTCAGAGGATGTTCCTGGAGTCACGTGGCTAGTGAGGGGGGAGCCACTTATTAGTTGGGTGATCTTGGCAAAGATAGAGGCTCACCAATAGCTAAGGCTGGGTCTCTCCAGGGCCCAAGAGCTGCTGTCAGACTTATAAGTTCAGCTGTTCGGTGTTCTCAGTTTACCCAAGTCCCTCAAGGGAATTTACACAAACCAAAGTCCCCAGAGTGGGAGTGTCCATGTGGCTAAGTTCTGGCCAATAAAAAGTAAGTATAAGTGATATGTTGGAGTTCTAGTGAGTCTTTTTTTCAAGAAAGGGGCTATCCCTTTTGCCTCTTCTCTCCCTTCCTCTTTGCTCCTGCCTGGAATGTAATTGTGATGGATGGAGCACCAGCAACCACTTTGAACTAAGAAGAGAACTTGAGGATGGTGGAGCAGAAATAGACAGATCCTGGGTCTCTGATGACTTCATGGAAAGACCTTCCATGAAGGTCTGTGCTGTCTACATCTGGACTTTTATACATGACAGCATAAACCCTTATGTATTGGAGCCATTAATTCACAGGGATTTGACACTTGCAGCTGAAGGTTATCCCTGCACAATACACCAAGTCCTCAATTTATGGTGAGAAAAAGAAGCCCTTCTAATGACCCCGACTCCTACTTACCCACCGTCAAGGACACTTGCACAGAGTATTCACTAGAAGTCATGGCTGAGTGTGGCATTGGCAGAGTCATGCCCTGGAGATGTCTGACTCTCCTTAAGGGATGTCTCTCTCCTGAAGCAGCCAGGACGCTCATGCCATTAGATTCAGTGCCCCCCTTCATGTCAGAGCAGGATGAACCCTCTTTGCGTACAACAGGCAGGTCATACATGGTTGGTTAGATTCATCTTTTTGGTTCTGCAGAGAAACTTCCAGATGTGCCCCTCTCAGAGGCCCGAGCGCCACTCTGTCCTCCTGATGGGATGCAGGATGCACTTGGCCTCCTTTCCTTCTGGTGACAGTAATCTGGCATCTCTAAAGATGGTGCACCTGCCTGTTCTCATATATTAGATGTTCATTCTGCTAACATGAAGGGTGACATGCCCTGTCCCTAGACCCCAGGTCTATGCATGACAACAGGCAGGATGGGCCGCTCCCTTCCCTTCTGGATCCTCCTGTCACTGTGGCTGGGCAGGTTTAGTCTTCCTTGCACGGCTCCCTGTTCTACTCTGGCTCTTCTTCCATGAAGCCCCAGGCATTGAGTTGTGACTCACAGATTCCCCAGGTCCAAAGTGCCAGGTCTTTCTCCCTCCTCTGGCGGTAGCTTTCCCAGGGACACGAGAGAAGAGGAGCTCAGCGTTATATTTTGGTAACATCAACTTGGGACTTACGTAAGCATTGGAGGGGATGCCGTCAGCATGAAGTTGAAAGCGCATTTCCCACGTTGCAGCAATGCGGGACTTTCCCCATCTGTCCATCCATTTGTCTGCCCAAAGCCCTTCTACAAAAGTCAGACGGTACTGAATGTGTTTTCTTACACCTACATCCCTATGATAAAGTTTAATTTATGGATTAGGCACAGTGAGAGATTAACAATTCATTAACAAGTAATAATAAAGTAGAACAATGACAATGATAGGGTATAATAAAACTTACATGAATACGGTGTCTCGGAAAATGAAACCACAGGTAAAGGAGACCCGCTTCATGTTACAGGCGCTCTGCCAGGCACTAGGGACAAAGAAACAAATAAGAGAGGGTTCCTTTTCTCAAAAAGGTAAACAGGCAGCCATGCCCCAGGGCCGCAGCATGCTATGAGAAGGAAGAGGTCAAGGGAGGCACCACTCCACCAGCTGGGGACACGGGTGGGGTGGGGACACCGGAGAGCTTCCCACAGGGGATTCTTCAGCTGAGACTTGAGGGGTGTGTGGAGGCAGGACAGGAATTCCTGGAGGGAAAGAAACACCTGCCAGGGCCTAGAGGCCAGAGCTCAGAGCCACAAGAGGAGAGGTGGGCAGGACCTGTCAGGCTGACAAGCCTGATATTTTTGGCAAGAAGAAAACACTTCCTGATCATGATCTCTGCTGCCCAGAGGGGGTGAGCAGCTGACTAAAGCTCCACAGCCATTCTTCCCTAGATCTCCAATTTCCAGTCCGACCAGGGCTCCAGGCCTGGCTCATCCCTGCCTTGGAGGAAGTAGTGGGGCCATGTGTCCACTCCTGCCCAGACATTTGCAAGTCAGTGCCCTCAAAGTCAGCCCCTCCCTGCCCATCACTCTTCCAGTGGTGCCTCCAGGGCTCTGGGACTCTGAGACCCTACAGTAACTTCACCTCCTTGTCCTCCCCAGCACCCGCCCTGGCCTCTTCCCAGGCGAGAAGCACGTGTCAACAGGGGTGCCCCAGTGCACTACGGTGTCAGACTCATTGAAATTGCCCCCAGCCCTTCTGCTACCTGCTTTCTGTCTGGGGATGTGTTGAGCTGAGTTTTGGGGGGGTCACACCAGAGGCAATGGGGCTTCTGGGGCTCCCAGGATAGCAGCTACAGCAAACCAGACCTTGAACTTGACCGAAATCTTGACATAGGCTGGGTGACTTCCCTGATCCTGTAAGTGGACCTGCCTCTGTCCAGATAAGCTAAGGATGTCACGGGGAGAGACCTGGCTATTGGCTGTGAGGTTTCCTGATGAGTTAAGATGCCCTTGGCCCTCCAGATAAGCAGAAGGGCACTGTCAAGTTTTCCACCCCTGGGAGTGGCATAGCCAGGAGCAGGCTAGCCTTGAGAGGCCAGAAGACAGTGGGCCACCTCCCTCTGGGAGAGTGGGGATTCCTCAGTTAAACCATCTGAGGGACCTTGAGTGCTGTTTGCGGGCAGTAAAGATGTCTGCCAACTTCCCCTCCTCCCACCCCCACATCTTGTTTAGAAAATGTAGAATTGAGGGTTTTGGCGTTTGGCCTGCAATGTCAAGGGCGGGTGTCCTCATGTGGACATAGAGAAGAGGAAAGATGCATAAACATTTCTCCTGGTGACGATGCCCCTTCCTCTCCTCTCCCCACCTGCAGACTTGGATACTGTGTCCTGATGGGACAGGGTGGACTTTGGGACAGATACAGTGCATTACTGCCACTTGGCACTGGGTAAGGTCTTTGTGAAGCCTCTGACATGCCAGGAGGGCCCCAGTTTCCCTCTTACTGTGGCAGGGCTGACACAAAGCCCCAGGACAAACCCTGCCCAGTTTAGACACCTGCCCCTGACAACCAGGTGGCCAAGAAAATCCACTCGGCTTTGGCCAGAATCTGTGACTTAATTACCATTTTTCTAATTGGCCATGCTGGGCTGTGGGAGGGTAAGCCATATGTCTGCCCTTCCCCACAGAACCATATTTCTTACCTGTCTGGTCCTGTGGTCTCCTCGGAGGCTGCGCCACCCCTTCCCCGACCCCTGGGCTGCACGGAGAGAGGGGAGGAGGCTTTATAGGTGTTTGAGCTTCCTCTGTGGCCCATCCTCTGGTCTTTCCTCTTTGTTCACTCTCCTTCACGTCTCCACGATAGTCGCAACAACGGGAGCAAGAAAGAGGCAAAGGAAACAGGAGGAAGGTACGGGGGAGAAGGTTGGGGAGGGAAGGGAGGCCATAGGAGGCCGAGGGACGTGGAGGCGGAGGCGGAGGAGGGGAGATGTGCAGGGGAGGGACAGGAGGAAGGAGGCAGGTGGCAAAGGAGACCCAGCACCCCCCGGGGCGGGGCTCACCTCCCTCCTCCTCCTCCACTTTTTTATACAAACGTCACCTTCTCCAAGCAGCCCCCTCCCTTACTGTTTACAGTGACAGCTGCCCACCCTCCTAGTTCTCCTGGCTTTGTCTCTATTCCTACCTCGCCTGAACCCTCTTCTACTGCACAGGTCATTGATCAGGGCTGGGTGATGCTCTGCGTCTGTCTCCACCTGTCCCACCCCAGCTTTGGGGTGTATTCTGTCTGTTTGGTTCACAGATGCCTGCGGTGACCAGCACGTTGTGGGCACTTGAGAACTGTTTGTGGACTCGTGCTGGGAGGGGCAGGCTCCACACGGGCCTGGCTGCCAGCGTGAGGCTCCCCGCTTGGCACGTCTGGTCTCCGCCACGGTGGGGCCTGGGCGGTGTGGCTGGCTGGGGAGAAGTAGGCAGGGCTGTTGCTTCAGGCCCAGGTCACCAACTCTCTCCCTGTTCCTCTCCCTCCCAGCAGCGGCTGGTCTCCTCTGCCCCAGGCTGGCCTAGGACCAAGGGCCAGACTCTTGGGCTCCTCCTTCTGAGTCTTGGAAGCTGTGACTTCAGCTCGGGGGCAGCCTGGGAAGGATGTGCTTGCCTTCCTTCTGGCAGCCAACCCCGGGCTCCAGCGAAGCCTCCACAGAGGCCTTTGTCCATGTTCTCCTGCCCAGAGGGGTCTCTGTCCCAGCTGCACCGCCTCTGGGGAGCCTCTCAGAAACTTGGTTGAGTGGCCCAGTGGTTGAGATGGTCATGACTAGACCTCACTCCAGGCCTCCTGCTCAGGGTCATGGTGTCATTGGGACCTTCCTTCCTGGCACAGCTGCCCAGCCCCTGCCTGATGGGGGAAGGGCAGATGGCTTCCTCACTTACCATTGCCACTTTTGTATTTTGTCTTGTTTTCCCCAGTCAGGGATCAAGGACGCTGCAGGCTTCCTTCCTAGGGTTGGTTCCCAATAGGTTCCCCAAACAAGAGCCTGTGACCCCACCCCAGCCCCTCTAGAATGATGCCCTAACTTCCCTGGGGCTCATCTCTAAAGCCTTGGGGTGCCTGGGTCACCCACCTCTCTCACACGGGTCAAGGAATCCTGTCGGGTCCACCTGCGAATATCTAGAATCCAATCACTGCTTATGGCTGCCTCTGCCCTGGTCAGGGCACCATATGCTGCCACCTGCAGCACTGCCCAGCCCCCTAACTGATGTCCCCACTTACACACCTTCCCCCTCCAGTCTATTAACCCCATGGCCAGAGGGATCCTGTTAAAACCTGAGTCCTGCTCTGAATGTTTCAAATAAACTGAATCATACCATGTGTACAATTGTGTGATTGGTCTATTTGCTGAGAGCTAGAAAATGCCATGGTCTTCTTATTAAATAACCAATGGTTAAACCACACATTTTCAAATGTATAAGGAAGGAATGACCCTAAATATTTGTAAGCTGCTCCATGGGGCAGCATTCTAGGTAAGAAGAGGGACACTGGGAATCAATGGCCTCAAGTTCTAGTTCTGACCTTGTACAAGGCAGACCTTTCTAACAAGTCCAAGTCACCCAGAGACTGATGGAAAGAGACTACAGTTGGGCTCTTCCTGAGTGCCCACCCATGTGAGGGAGAACTCCCAAGGAAGACCTTCAGCCGTGCAGCAGGGAAGTTTGGGGAGAAAGTTGCCCCCGCAGTGGCCCTGGAACTTCTGCTGACATCCTCCTCCCCAAACTCTCTGGTCTCCCTGGCTAGTTCTTGAGGAGTTGAGGGGAAACCATGCTGAGGAGCATTGATTGGGTTTTCAAAAGGCCCAGGTTGACATTCCAGCTGGCTCCTTACCGGCTGGGTGCCTGACCTCCACTAGCCTCCATTCTCCCATTGGTAAGGAGGGAGAATGCACACATCTGTGTCTCAAGGCTGCAATCAAGGCTGCGGCGGGCACACAGTCAGTGCTGGACAAACCACCTGCGTTCTCTCTTGACCAAGGGGTCTCTGAATGAAGATGGGGAGGCTGGGGCAGAGGCAGGGTCTGAGGCTCAGGCCCTGCTTCTTAGCCCCCCGCCCTGCCTGTGAGTTCTGGAGCCACAAACCCTGCCCTATCTCTTATTCACCATGGCTGCCCAGGTGGTGTTGGGGACCGGGCCCGGGTGTGGGCCGGCTGTGGGCTGGTGAAGTAGGCACACCTGCTCGTTTGGTCTCCCCGGCTTAGGCCACAGTGGTGTCCTTGCTGTCCTGTCTATCTCAGTGGAAACCTTTGCTGAGATTTATTGTCCCCTTCTTGTTGCTACACAGGCCGTGGGAAGATAAAAAATGTCCCTTTTCAGGCAATAAAATGTAAAATGGAACCCAATTTCTCTCCAGGGTAAGAATCATTGTGTTTGACAATGGTCGTAAAGTGGGCAACAGTGAGGCGTGAGTGCGGCTGCTGAGGGCCTGTGGGAAGAAGGGGACAGGGTAATGTCTTCAAGGCGGCCATCAACAGTCACCAAAGTGGGCCTGGAAGGAGCCCAGGGGCCAGGGATGCCACCCCATCCCCATCTGATGCCCGCATACACTCAAGGTCTCCATCCCTTGAGGTCACCACGAGGATTCAACACGTTTATCAAGTATCTGCCGCACCTGCCAGGGAGAAGTGAGAAGGCCGCCCTGCTGCTGTCCCAGCCTGCTGCAGAGAGAATAAACATGCCTTTAATCAGGTTAAATTGAATTGAGCGTTAAGGAATTTGGATCTTACCCAGGGGGCACCAAGAAATCAAGTTTTAAGGGTTTGCATGTATGTATGTGTTTGTTTTTTGAGATACAAACTTACAAAACACACAAATCTTTTTTTTTTCTTTTTTGAGAGAGTCTCACGTTGTTGCCCTGTAGAGTGCTATGGTGACAAAGCTCATAGCAACCTCAGACTCTTGGGTTCAAGCAATCCTCTTGCCTCAGCCTCCCAAGTAGCTGGGACTACAGGTGCCTGCCACAACGCCTGGCTATTTAGAGATGGGGGTCTCCCTCTTGCTCAGGCTGGTCTTGAACTCAGGAGCTCAGGTGAGCTGCCTGCCTTGGCCTCCCAGGTGTGAGCCACCATGCCTGGACCAAAACACAAACCTTTTTTTTTTTTTTTTGAGACAGAGCCTCAAACTGTCGCCCTGGATAGAGTGCTGTGACATCACAACTCACAGCAACCTCCAACTCCTGGGCTCAAGCGAGTCTCCTGCCTCCACCTCCAAGTAGCTGGGACTACAGGTGCCTGTCACAATGCCCAGCTATTTTTTGGTTGCAGCCATCATTGTTATGTGCCAGGCCCAGGCTAGATTTGAAACCGTCAGCTCAGGTGTATGTGGCTGGCGCCTTAGCTGCTTGAGCCACAGATGCTGGGCCCAAAACACAAATCTTAAGCATACTTTTTTTTTGAGACCAAGTCTCACTATGTCACCCTTGGTAGAGTGATGTGGCATCACAGCTCACAGCAACCTCCAACTCTTGGGCTCAAGTGATTCTCTTGCCTCAGCCTCCCAAGTAGCTAGGACTACAGGCACCCACCACAATGCCTGGCTATTTTTTTTTGTTATTGTTGTCATTGTTGTTTTAGCAGGCCTGGATCGGGTTCGAACCTGCCAGCCATGGTGAATGTGGCCAGCGCCCTAACCACTGACCCATGGTTGCCCAGCTAAGCGTACTGTTTAATAATTTTTTTCACACGCACACGTCCATGTAATCATCACCCAGAGTGGGCTGTTTACACCATTCCAGAAAGTTCCCTCATGCCCCTTCCTTATACACACGTATCAAGACAGGCCCTGGATCCTTTTCTCTGTTCTTGAATGTCACATCATGGAGGAGACAATGTGCACGATTTTGAGCGCTCAGTTCTTCCGGTCGCCATTATCAGCAATTTTCATCCACATTGCTGCCCGTGGCAGTTCAGTTTTACAACACTGTTTATTATCCATGTTGGGAACGTGCCACGATTGACGTGTCCAGGCTGTGTCCGCACTGCCCTGGATGGACGTCATGGTTTGGGATTTTGACTCGGAAAGCAGCAGTGAATGTTATTGCAACGTGCCTTTCAGTGGACACGGGGAATGGTTTTAAGTCGTGGACTGACATTAGAGACCGGCTTTTTCTTTTTTAACTTTTGTTTCTTTAACTATTTTTTTTTTTTTTTAGTTTTCAATTCATAGGAAAATTAAGAAGGTACAGAGACTTCCTATATATCTACTCTCTCCTTCCCCAAATGCACAACCTCCCCTGTTACCAAATCCCCCATCAGAGGGGTACATTGGTTACCACTGATGAAGCATATTCCCCCAAAGCCCGTAGTGTGCATTGGGGTTTGCTCTTGGTGTTGTACATTCTGTGGTTTTGGACAAGTGTATAATGACGTGTGTCTGTCATTGTAGTGCCATGCCATGCAGTCCCACTGTCCTAAAAATCCCCTGTGCCTGGCTTATTCAAGTCCTTCCACCCTAACTCCCTGGCAACCATTGATCTTACTGTCTGCACAGTTTAGCCTTCTCCAGAATGTTGTATAATTGGAATCAAACAGCATGTAGCCTTTTCAGATTAGCTTTTTTTTTTTCACTTAGTAATATGCATTTAAGGTTCTTCCATGTCTGTTCATGGCTTGATAGCTCAATTCTACTTAGCGCTGAATAGTATTTTATTGTCTGAATGTACATGGCTTATTTATTCTTTCACCTACTCAAGGACATCTCGGTTGCTTCCAAGTTTTGGCAGTTATGAATAAAGCTGCTAGAAACATCCCTGTATGTGCCCATTTGGGTGCAGTCATAAATTTTCAGTTCATTTGGACAAATACCAAGGCGTGCGATTGCTGGATCATATGGTGAGAGTATGTTTAGTTTTGTGGGAAACCACCAAACCTGCTTCCAAAGCGGCTGTACCATTTTGCCTTCTTCCCACCAGCAATGAATGAACGTTCCTGTTTCTCCACATCCTCGCTAGCATTTGGTGTTGTCCATGTTCTGGATTTGGGGCATTCTAAAAGATGTAGTGGCATCTCATTTTTGTCTCGTCCCTCTAACTTTTTATTTTGAAATATTTTAGATTTATGGAAAAGTTAAGGCAGGAATACAATCATGGTAAGTTGATTGCATCCCTGATTTTGGCTCCCTATATCCATCCCTTTGGAAATGCTTTCCCACATGGTCTTGGCCATGGGACTTGCTTTATCCATGGAAAAGCACGTAGCTGACACAAGCTTCCTCTCTTGGATATCTGCGACGGCTATGAGGACACCCGCCTGAGAGATACCGAGACCCATGGAGGAGAGACGAGTTGTATGAGCTGTCGTCACCTTATAAGACCAGGTTCCAGCCCACCCACCAGCTGATGACAGGCCCATGAACCAGCCCGGCCCAGGTCAGTGGAACTACCTGGCCAGTGATCTGTGGGCTTTCAAGAAATTGTAAATAGCTGTTGCTTTAAGTTTGAGGATGGTTTGTTAACACAAACAACTGATCCTACGATAAAATCCCATTTATCCTTTACCTAGTATTAACACTTTGCCATAATTGCCTTATTGCTCTTTTTATGCTTCCTTCCTTGCAACATTTAAAAGTTGACAGCATCCCAACATTTCCACTCTATGTACTTTAGCATCTGTCTCTTCAGGGTGTCCTCCTACATAACCATAGCCATGATCGCATTCAAGACACTTAAGAGTGTTAACAACAGTATCCTCTGACATTGAGGCCATATTCGAATTTCCCCAAGCACCCCAAAAATGTCCTGTATAGCTGTTTTATTTATTGTTTTAGATCCAGGATCTAATGAGGATCATTCCAGGACGGCATTCACAGTCCTGTTCCTGCATACAGATGAACGGAGGGCACCAGGCCAGGCAGCGTGAGGAATGCAGATTGGGGGAGCCATACTGTCAGGGTTCAAATCCCTGCCTTGCCACTTCCCAGCTGTGTGACCTTGAGGGTGTTACTTTCCCTTCCTGTGCCTTGGGTACCTCAAAAGCAGTGTCATAGTGCATGTGTGTCATCACATGCAGGGTGCTCAGAACAGAGGGGCCTCTATTGTACGTCCCTGTGTATACTTCAGCGATTTTTGTCACAGAGACAATTATTACTGTTGATCAAAGCGTTTCTTGTCACGGAGCTTTCCATCAGCTTTCTGAGCAGGGTGGTTTATTCCGCTGTAGTTGGGAAATCTGGCTGGGTTTAGATTCCCATTTAGAATAAGGGAAGATCTGGGGAAAGAGTGGGAGTCAGCAAACCTCGGCCTGGTCCTTGCTTCTCCTCTAATTTGCTGTGTGACCTTGAACAGGCCGCTGGCTCTCTGGTCCCAATTTTCCCCTTCCCTCCCTCTCTTTCTTTTCTTTCTCTTCCTTCCTTTTTTCAATTGCATCGATTGAAGGTCTCCCCTCCCACCCTGCTCATTCTATTTTTTCCCTATTAATTGGGAAGTTATAATACACGCTATTTCTACTCTCTTATAATTACCCTAGAAAATTTAGCGTGCATATTTGGGTTATAATTGCCATCTATGATTGCTGTCGTTCTGTCCTCCCACACAATTCCAGGACCTTAAAATGCTTTCTCTATGGTCATGTTCCTTCCCGCTTCTAGGCCATTGCCCCCCTGTAGTTTCATTCTCTCTTGTTTATTTTTAGCCCCGTTAAGTTAAACAGTTTAAACCGTCCACGTTTGTTTACATTTACCCACATGTTTGCCACTTTCTGGCTCATGATTCTTTCTTGCACCCCAGACCTTCCTGCTGAAACCCTTTTCCTTTCTCTTGAAGTTTACTCTTTAGAAATTCCCTTAGTGAGGATCTTGGTGGTAAACGCTGACCATTTTTTGTCTGCCTGAAAATGTCTTTTTTTGCTCTCATTCTCGAAAAAATAATTGCCGAAGTCTCGGGTGACAGGTACCTGCTCTCAGCTTTTTGAAGGTGTCATTCTCCCGTCTTCCACCTTCCAGAGTTTCTCTGCGAACTCTGCTATCTGTCTATTTGATGTTTCTTTTTAGTAATCTCGCATATCGTCGGCTACTTTTAAGGTTCCCTCTTTGTTTATGATAGTGTGTAGTTTCACGAGGGTATGTTTACCTACATGGTGATTTCTTTTAGTTTATCATGCTTGGGATTCATTGAACTTTCTAAAATACGAGCATTGGAGTTATTCAACAGTTCTGGAAAATTCTTAGCTAGTCTTTGAATTTGACTCTCCACTATTTTTATATCTCCTTCTGGAACTCTGATGAGACATGTATTCAATCTTCTCATTTTACCCACTATCTTTCTTTTTGAGACAGAGCCTCAAGCTGTCACCCTGGATAGAGCACTGTGGCATCACAGCTCACAGCAACCTCCAATTCCTGGGCTCAAGTGAGTCTCCCGTCTCTGCCTCCCAAGTAGCTGGGACTACAGGCGCCCGCCACAACGCCCGGCCATTTTTTGGTTGCAGCCGTCCTTGTCGTTTGGTGGGTCCTGGGGCTGGATTCGAACCCGCGAGCTCAGGTGTACATGGCTGGTGCCTTAGCTCGTTGAGCCACAGACACCAAGCCAACCCACTCTCTTTCTTAATCTCCGTTTTACATTTTCTGTTTCTTTGTCTCTTGCTGCTGTTTTCTGAGACATGTATTTTTATCTCTTTCCAGTTCACTAATTCTCTTCTCAGCTGTCTCCTCTTCCGTGTAACCCATTAATTTTCTAATTTTCATTATTATACTTCTCATTTCTAGACATTTTATTTGATTCTTTTTCAGATCAGCCTGGTAATTTTCTATCACCTCCTTTTCCTTTGTTCTACTTTTGACACACATTTTTTACGTTAAAAGGTATTTCCATATTTATTTTATAGTCTATATCTGATAATTCAACATTTGCTGTCTTTGCAGGCCTGGTTTGTGTCTTGTTTCTGGTAACTCTTGCCTATAGTAGCTTGTTTCTATTTGTTTTACTTTTTAAATTGTGCACTTAATATTAATTGGAACTTGCCTGCCATAGGAATTTGCTGAGGCCTGAGTTTAG
The DNA here is from genome assembly GCA_963573935.1 of Arctocebus calabarensis. NCBI lineage: Eukaryota > Metazoa > Chordata > Mammalia > Primates > Lorisidae > Arctocebus > Arctocebus calabarensis. Next base: position 14,045 of record CAUYON010123408.1, on the reverse strand, counting down.
TGAAAGAGAAATTTAGAGAAGATTTGTGTATGTTTCTGCTGGGTGCCACTATTAACGGCGGGCTGATTTTATGCTTGTGGTTTTCTAGGCTACATAAATATAATAGAATGAACTGTGGTCCCAAACCCATGTGAGGGCAAGCTTATTGTTAAGGTTCTCTTGAAGTCGTGCCTGTAATCCTAGCACTCTGGGAGGCTGAGGCAGGTGGATTGCCTGAACTCAGGAGTTACAGAACAGCCTGAGTGAGACCCCCGTCTCTAAAAGTAGCCGTGCGTTGTGGTGGGCACCTGTAGTCCCAGCCACTTGGGAGGCTGAGGCAAGAGGCTCGCTTAAGCCCAAGGGTGTGAGGTTGCTGTGAGCTATGACGCCATTGTACTCTACCAACAGGGACAAAATGACACTCTGTCTCAAAAAAAAGAAAAAAATTCCTGTGAAGGTAGACTTTTTCTTTGTTTCCTCTGTTCCCTCACCCCCTTTCCAACCAGAGCCAAGGTAGGCTTTTCTTAGTTCACATTTGAAGGATCCTGCTTTATGTGGGTTTGGAATTTTTTGGGGGGGGGATAAGTTCTCACTCTGTCACCTAGGCTGGAGCGCATCAGCCTAGCCCACTGCAATCCCCAACTCCCAGGCTCAAGTGATCTTTCTGCCTCAGCCTCCTAATTAGCTAGGACTACAGGTGTACACCACCACACTTGGCTTATTTTTAAATTCTTTTTTTTTTTTTAGACAGAGTCACACTATGTCACCCTCGGTAGATTGTCATGGTGTTACAGCTCACAGCAACCTCAAACTCTTGGGCTTGTGATTCTCTTGCCTCAGCCTCCCAAGTAGTTGGAACTACAGGTGCCCACCACAACTCCCAGCTATTTTCTTGTTGCAGCTGTCATTGTTATTTAGCCCAAACCCGCCAGCCTCAGTGCATGTGGCTGGCACTGTACCCATTGTGCTATAGGCGCTGAGCCAATTTTTACATTTTTTGTAGAAAATTTAGTCAGGGTTTCATTATGTTGCTCAGACTATTCTTGGACTCCTGGTCTCAAGTGATCCTCCCACCTGGGCTTCCCAAAGCCATTGTACCCGGGCTGGGTCGGAAAATTTAATCTCCACAGACTATCTCTTGCTGTTCTAATACAGAACATCAAAGTCCAAGCTTTGGGTTGACCAGATGTCCCATGGAAATTCTGGCTCACTTGCTTCTCCAAAATTATATTCTTGCCTTTTTTGACTTCTGAAGATGCTCTTTATTTTCCCACAAACCCATCCATGCATTAAAAAAATTTTTAATAGTTCGCTCAGCAATTTCAGGTGTCCTATATTGGGAAAGTAATATTTAGCCATATGGCTCAGTTTTATTTATTCTCTTTTCATTCACTTATTTACTTCCTTGTGCACCTGCTAGGGGCCAAGTCCTGGGGGAGCCAAAGGGGACGCAGAAATCCATAAGAAACAGTCCTTGCTTCTGAGAGTTCACCATGAAGCACCCTTAAAATGAGAGAGACTAGACGGTATTTCAAGAAATAATTCAAATTATAGGATGCTTTGCTTCTTTGTACTTTGCTTTCTTAGGCTTTGCAGATACCACACTTTTTATAAATTGAAGGTTTGTGGCAACCCTTTGTTAAGCAAGTCCATAGCCACCATTTTTCCAAAAGCATTTGCTCACTTTGTGTGTCCCTGCCACATTTTGGTAATTCTCACAGTCTTTCAAACTTTTTCATTATTATTTTATCTGTTATGGCAATCTAGGATCAGTGACCTTTGATGTTACTATTGCAACTTTTGAGGGCTGGCGCCAGGAACTGCGCTCATATGAGATGGTGAACTTAATAAAAGCTACATGTGTTCTGTCTGCTCCACTTGACTAGCTGTTTCCCCCATCTCTCCTCTTCTTCTTGGGCCTCCCTATTCCCCAAGACACAACACTATTGAAACCAGGCCAATTAATAACTCTATAATAGAATAGACTCGAAGTGTTCTAGTGAAAGGAAGAGTCACACATCTCTTACTTGAAATCAAAAGCTGGAGATGATTAAGGCTCGTGAGGAAGGCCTGTTGGAAGCCGAGCTGGGCCGAAACCTCTTCGGTCAAACACTTGGCCAAGTTGTGATTGCAAAGGAAAAGTTCTCGAGGGGAAATTAAAAGTCTTACTCCAGTAAACATGTGAATGATGAGAAAGCAAAACAGTCTTATTGCTGATATGGAGATAGTTTGAGTGGTCTAGACGGAAGAGCAAACCAGCTACATCACTGCCTTAAACCAAAGCCTCATTCAGAGCAAGGCCCTAACTCGCTTCAATTCTGCGAAGGCTGAGAGAGGTGAGGAAGCCGTAGAAGCAACGTTAGAAGCTAGCAGGGGTGTGTTTAAGAGGTTTTAGGGAAGAAGCCATTTTTATAACATAAAGATGCAAGATGAAGCAGCAGGTGCTGTCAGAGGAGCTGCAGCAAGTTACCCAGAAGATCTAGCTATGCTCCATTTGTGAAGGTGGTCACACCAAATGACAGATTTTCAGTGTAGATGAAACAGCCTGATACTGGAAGAAGACGCCATCTAAGATCTTCTTTGCCAGAAAGGAGAAATCAATGCCTGGCCTCAAAGCTTCAAAAGACAGACTGATTCTTATTAGGGGTGAATGCACCTGGTGACTTGAAGTGGCAGCCAATATTTATTTATTTACATATGCTGAAAATATTCTGAAAATGCGTGGGCCCTTAAGAATTACGTTAAATCTAGTTTGACTTTTCTCTTGTATAAATGGAACAATAAAGCCCAGATAACAGGACATACGTTTACAGCATGGTTTGTTGACTATCTATTTTTTTATTGTTTGGCTGGGGCCAGGTTTGAACCCGCCTCCTCCGGCATATGGGGCTGGTGCCCTACTCCTTTGAGCTACAGGCGCTGCCCCCTGTATTATTTCAAGTCCACTGTTGAGACCTACTGCTCAGAAAAAAAAGGATGTCTTTCTAAGTATCACTGCTCATTGACAATGCACTTGATCACTGGAGAGCTCTGATGGAGATATACAAGGAGATTCGTACTGGTTTTGCACCTGCTAATGCAACATCCATTCTGTAGCCCATGGTCCAAAGACTAATTTTGATTTTCAAGTCTTACTTTTTAAGAAATACATCTCCTAAGGCTACAAATGCCATAGATAGTGATTCCTCTGATGAATCTGGGCAAAGTAAATTGAAACCTTCTGGAAAGGATTTAACATTCTAGAAACCATTAAGAACATCCATGATGGCTCAGCACCCGGTAGCTCAGTGAGTAGGGTGCCGGCCACATACACCAAAGCTGGTGTGTTCAAGCCCAGCCCGGGCCTCCTAAACAACAATAGCAACTACAACAACAACAACAAACAAAATAGCCGGGTGTTGTGGCAGGTGCCTGTAATCCCAGCTGTAGTCAGGAGGCTGAGGCAAGAGAATCTCTTAAGCCCAAGAGTTTGAGAGTACTCTCTATGGCACTCTACTGAGGGTATCTCAAAAAATAAAAAAGAACATCTATGATTCATGACAGGAGATCAAAATATCAATATTCATAGGAGATTGGAGGAAGTTGATTCCAGACCTTGTGGGTGTCTTTGGGGCGTTCAAGTCATCAGTGGAGGAGGTAACTGCAGGTGTAGTGGAAATAGGACGAGAACTAGAATCAGAAGTGGAACCTGAAGAAGGGATTGAATTGCTGCAATCTCATGATAAAACTTGACCGGACAAGGAGCAAAGAAAGCAGTTTCTTCAGATGGCATCTACTCCAGGTGAAGACGTTGTGAACAATCCTGAAATGACAATCAAGGGTTTAGAATATTGCATAAGCTTAGCTGATAAAGCAGCGGCAGGGTGGAGAGTGTTGACACCAATTCTGAAAGAAGCTCTACTGTGGGTAAAACGCTATCAAACGGCATCGCATGCTACAGAGAAATCCTTCATAAAAGGCAGAGCCGATCCACGTGACAAACTTCATCGTTGTCTTATTTGAAGAAGTTGCTCCAGCCACCCCAACCTTCAGCAATCACTACCTTGATCAGCCACCGACTTGGAGACAAAATCCTTCACCAGCAAAAAGATTATGACTCCCTGAAGGTTAAAATGATTGTTAGCATTGCTTAGCAATAAAGTATTTTTTCAACTAAGGTGTGTGTCTTGGATTGTTTCAGACATAATGCCATTGCTCATTTAATAGATTACAGTGTAGTAGAAATATAATTTTTATATCCACTGGGAGAGAAATAAAAAAAATGCATGTGACTTGCTTTATGGCAATATTTGATTTATGACAGCGGTCCGGACCCCGGAGGTATGCCTGTATACAAACACAACTGCTGTCATTTATTGAGGTCCTCGGTCGGGCTCAGCACTGTGCCCAAATACCTGCTCTACACGTATTGCCTCGTGGGCTGCTCTTGTCGACCCCATGAGGGGGCCGGTGTTACCGATCCACTGATGGGGAAACTGAGGTTCGGGGAGGTTAAGTCACTTGTCCTCGGGCAGGTAGTTGCCATGTGGCAGAACTATAATTGGAAACCAGGCCATCTGGCTTGGGAACTGGTGTCTTGGCCTCTGTGCGAAGGGAACGGCCCCACCTTTCTACCCACCTGCCTAGCGGTGCCCCCTGCCCTGTCCCTGCCCAGACCTGTCTGATCTTTACCTCCCCCTCAACCATCTGGCCCATCAGTGACCCCCGAGCCCTGCCATGAAGTCTGGGCCAGACCCATGCTGGGGCAGGAATCCCTCCAGCCTGCTCTTAGAAGGATTTTCTCCCTGCCAAGAAGCAGCTCTGTGAAAAGGACATGGTGAGGGCAGCCTCATTAATATTCTTTCCTTCTGTCCTTTTGGCAGGGAAGAGTGAGACATGGGCTGGGAGAGGAGCACCTTGCAAGAGGAGAGGTCTCGTGGCATCATGTGTGAGGGGGGGTCAGGATGGGAGGAGGGAAGGGAGGGTTCCCCAGAGGGGGCCCCCAATGGATGGCTAAGGGATGACCTGGCATAAAAAAGGTATGGGGAGCTAGGTACCCCCCCTACCCAGGAAGGCAGAAACAGGGCCACCTCCCAGCTGGGGCTAATTCTTTTGGGCCTATAGGGGTAGAGTGAGATGTCTTTACCACCAGCCTGACCACCCAGGCAAGCACACTATGATCTGAGCCATCTCTTTGTCCCTAGAACACTTAGTGCAGAACCTGGATTTTTTTTCCGAGACAGAGTCTCATTCTGTCACCCTGGGTAGAGTTCTGTGGCATCATAGCTCACGGCAACCTCAAACTCTTAGGCTCAAGCGATCCTCTTGCCTCAGCCTCTCAAGTAGCTGGAATTACAGGTGCCTGCCACAATGCCTGGGTATTTTTAGAGATAGGGTCTCACTCTTGCTCAGGCTGGTCTCGAACTCCTGAGCTTCAGCAATCCACCAACCTCAGCCTCCTGGAGGCAGCCAACATTACAGGAGTGAGCCACAGCTCCTGGCCTACAGCGCCCAGCTCTTAATCATAAATATCTGCTGAACAGATGGTGGGCAGAGTGCTGCGGCATCATCACAACTCACACCCCTAAGCTCAAGTGATCCTCCATTCTCAGCCTCCTGCATACCTGGGACGATAGGTTACCATGCCTGGCTCATTTTTCTATTTTTTGTAGAGACAAGGTCTTGCTCTTGCTCAGGCTGGTCTTGAACTCCTGACCTCAAGCCTCCCAGACCTCAGCCTCCCAGAATGCTAGGATTGCAGGCGTGAGCCACCAAGCTTGGCCTGTAGTTAATATTTTTTTAAATTACATGTGTCACTTAACGATGGATGAGAATCACCTTGTTAGGCAGTTTTGTTATGCAAACGTCATAGACTGTACTTGCTAGATGGTGTAGCCTATTGTATGGTAGGCTCTGCAGGGGTGTAGCCTATGGCTCCCAGGCTATAAACCCCTAGAGCATGTTACTGTACTGAATGCAGGAGGCATTTGTAACACAGTGATATTTGTGTATCTAAGCATAATCTAAACAAAGACAAGGTGGTAAAAATATAGACACTATCGCATGTATCATCTCTAATTGGTTAAGATGTTGTTATGTGGTTCCTGTACATGTGTTATATCTGAATAGAGGCCCACTGTGTGAATCGGACACTAAAGAAACATGGGAAAAAATGAAATTCCCTCCTTTATACCATCTCCTTCTCAGTTAGCAATTGGGTGTGTCTCTTACCCTAGGGTTTCCAGGTCACACAAATTTGTGTTCTCGTGGAGCAGGTTGTCACATACCCCTGCACGCACACACGCAGAGGATACCAGAGGCCTCTCTACCTGACCTTTGCGGGCACCCACAGGCCTGGAGCCCCTCCCCCACCCTCCTTCACCCCAGATGCCACCAATCCTGGGCTCAGCAGGGATTCTGAGCAGGATGGCAGAAGATCCTGATGTTCCCAGCATTCCTTCTCTGCTCAGGATCTCAGGACCGGACAAGGAGGAGGTTGGTGGAAAGGTCCCCAAGAGTCCCCTAAGGGTAGGAAGAGAAATCAAAAGACCCAAGACAGGCTTGCATTTTCCAGTCCCCTTCCCTGAGAGCTCCCCTCCTCCACCTCCTTCTCATCAGCCCCCCACCTCTTGCCCCTGACAGGGGCCCAGCCTCCCATCTCTTGCTCTGATCTGGAACCCTGCACGGAGGTCTCGGCTTGCTCTGAAGGCTTGTCATGTCTATGTTTAATGAAGTTTAATTATCTTCCAAGATTCAATGAATAATTATAAATCTTTTCAAGATGCAATCACACGGGTTCATGCTTCATTAACGGTGGAAAATCAATTGTAATTCACGTAATTCCTCTCTTCTGGAGATCAGTCTGTTTGTACACGCTCCCCTCTCACCCTGCTTGGTCTCCCCCAAGAAGTACATAGGGAGGATGCCTGGCTTTTTCCTGCAGAACTGATGAGCCTAGGAGGGTCAAGGGTAGGAGGAAGGCCAGGTGGGGGAGGTGAGAGAGGAGATGGAGAGGATGCCTGTGTGGTGGTGAGGGGGAAGCAGGCTAGATATTTATAAGAAACAGGGTGAGCAGGGGAGGAGAGGGAAGCAGAGACAGGGGTGTCCCTTTAAGGCCGTGAAAAAACAGTGTTTTTAAAATACTTTTAGGGAATCACCTACCCCTTTGAAAATCTGATGAAAGCTAGTGACACCCACAATGTCTTGCTGATATCCAAGGTGTTGGACCCTGAGGTCCTTCCCAGCTGCTCTGACCTCCTAGGGTCCCAGATAACTCAGAAGAGAGGAGCCTGCAACTCGGGAAGTTGACATTCAGAGCCCTCTGGGAGCCTCAGAGCCTAGAGAGCCTGGGGCAGCTTTGCCGGGGCATCTCTGAGATGTTTGCCACTTCCAGCTCCTCTGCCTGGCACTACCTCACTGCAGCCAAGACTTATGTCTCGCTCTTGAAGTTGGCAAGCTGCCCAAGATCACATAGCAGAAGGGAGCAGGGCTCTATCAGGGACTTCAGGGACCACAGGACACAGGGAATTCCTCACCCAATTAGCCAGACCAACGGAGGGAGCAGAGGAAAGCCTCTTAGCAGAAATCTGGGCATTTCAAAGTGACTAGAGGATGAGGTCCCCCAACCTCCCGCTGGGGCCTCAGTTTCTTCCCCTGAACTTCAGTCCTGAGCCCCTGAGTAGCTGCACTGTCTACTAGAACTTTCTGTCCATTACAGCAGCCACCAGCCATATGTGACTATGTCAATTTAAATTAATATCAAAGAATTCAGTTCTTCAGCTGTATCAGCCACATTTCAAGCACTCAACAGCCACCTGTGGCTTCTGGCTCACTTATTGGACAAAGCAGCACAAAGAAAATTCTATTGGGGTGGCGCCTGTGGCTCAAAGGAGTAGGGTGCCAGCTCCATAGGCTGGAGGTCGTGGGTTCAAACCCAGCCCCGGCCAAAAACCGCAAAAAAAAAAAAGAAAGAAAATTCTCTTGGACAATGCAGATCTGGGGCCTGGTGCATGTTAGTACCCTGTCACATCTCACAAGCTAATCTCTAATTTGGCCCTGTATCCGTTTCCTGTGGCTGCTGTAATAAATTACCACAAACTTAGTGGCTTAAAGTCACACAAATTTATTGGGGAATCCCAGGAGAGGCCTGATGTGGAGAGTTTGTTGATTGACTGTGAACTCAGCTGGCCTGTGAGGCGGGTCCTATTATTTTCATTCTCAGCAGAGGAAAGTGAGTTGGAGAAGGAAGTGAGACCCAGGACACAGAGGTCTGTCCTGAGGACTCATGTTCCCAAGCGAAGACATCCTGGCCACTCCCCAGAATCCATCAGGCCAGGAATGGGGTTGGATCACCAACAGCTGCTGGATATCTGAGCCGAGGCTCCTGCCTGATAAGTGTTTCCTCTTCCACACATGTGTTTCTGGTAATCAACTGGCCCGTCATTAGCCCACAGCAGCAGTTATCTCAACTCCAGGTGAAATGCCGAGTAATTGGTTCGTTTATGCTTGGCTCGGGCTCCCCTTCTCAGGAGAGGCCAATCTTCCGCTCCTCCGGGCTGCCTAGACCTAGAATCAGGACTGAGGGCCACCAGTGCCTAGAAGGAGGCAGGCCTGGGGGTCGCAGAAGTGACATAACCCACCCAGCTCTCCCAGTGGTCAGGGGTCCTTGTTGGCAGCTGGGCTGGATAGAGGCGGGGCCCAAGGTCTTCTGTGCCTGAGGTGCCCTCCCCTGGGCACAGGCTCACCGAGAGGTCCCACTCCACACAGGATCGCGGAGTCCGGGTTCATCTCCCACCCCAACAAATTGCCAGGCACATCCCTGTCACAGCCTTTCCTTGAGGACGATGTACAATGTGCATCAGAGTTAGAGCTTAACAATAGACGTTCTGATGTGATGGTGACATGTTATGTTTATAAAGTGCTTACGCTCCTCAGGTCTTGTTTTAAGTGTTTTGCATCCATTATGTCATTCCAGCCTTACAAGGATACTGTAATAAGCTGCTAGTATCCCCATTTTATAGATAAGGAGATGGAGGCACAGAGATGTTAAGTAACTTGGCCAAGGTCACACAGCCAGGGGTGGTAGAGCCAGGATCAAAGGCCAGGTTGTCTGTCTACTTAGCCTGTACTTATAATCTTCACTAGGCTACAGTGTCTCTTCCCTGTGTCCCTTCTCTGGCCCTCCCTACAAGTTCCTGCTTTCCTCCTCACTCCCTAAGACCCACTAGGTTGCAACCATCTTCTCAGGTCTGTACCTGCTCTCTAGGAAACAGGTGTGATCCTTCTTACTTCTTGGGTTTGGCAGGCCGGCCCCTTAGAGCAGTCACAAGATCTGAATGACCATCATCTTATTGGCAGAGCCTAATTTGTGCCCAGCCCCCTAGCTGCAAGGGAATCTGGGAAATACAGATTTTTTTTTTTTTTTTTCAGTTTTTGGCCGGGGCTGGGTTTAAACCCACCACCTCCGACCTATGGGGTCAGCGCCTTACTCCTTTGAGCCACAGGCACTGCTGGGAGATACAGTTTTTGTTGCGCAGCCTCTGCCATTCAGGAACTCTTGAATGAGAAGGAGGTGGAATCTTACTTTGGGCTACTTTCATATAATGGGGTGAAGAGTCTCTGCTTTCTGCAAGCTTCTTGTCTCCTTCTGCTGTCCCATCCCCCTGTCCTCCTGTCCCCCTCCCACCATTCCTGGACACTGACATTAAGTGCAATCCACACCCAGGGTTCAATCTTGCCTAGCTCTGTCTCTCTTTAGCTGTGTGACATTGGACAAGTCACCTAAACTCTCTGACCCTCACCGTTTCCATCTGTGAAATGGCCATAATGGAACCTCCTTGGAAGTTGTTGCGAGATTAAATGGGACCATGTAAGGCAAAACCCCTGCCATAGAGCCAGCCGGGCCAGGGCCTGCCCATAGGCAGGACTCCCGGTCTGTAGCAGCTGCTGGTTCAACTACCACTACTGCCTCTTCTAGGCCCTGTCCTCCTGCTAGCGGGTAGCCCAGGGGTTAACTGGAGAGGGCTCAAAGCAAGATTGTAATTGTGGGTCGAGCAAATCCTCTCTTTGCCTTAAGCCCCTTCCTCTGGTGGCTCCATTACGCAGGGGACAGTGACAGAGTCTGGATTTGGGGGGGAAGGGTACAGGTCAGAGCTCCCTGGAACCCCTGGGAGAGTGGGTCCTGGACACAAGCTATGATGCTGGGGAAGGCAAAGGCAATTCTGGCTGGCTTGGCAGGTAGTCAAACAGGACACATTCGATCAAACCCATCTGGTCAGTTGTTTGCTAAGAAAAAAATAAAACAGAACCACATAATCCTTCCTCTCTACCTAGCCAAAGCCTTCCTGTCTTTAAAGCTCACCTGAAGAGCACCTCCTACAGGAAGCCCTCCTTGATTGCCCAAACTCATCACAGGCTTTGGCTTGTGCTTGTTTTGTTTTCCCTAAATGGCACCACAGTCTGCTTGCCACACTGGTGCGCAGTTTAAATGCAAGTCTGCTCAAGTAACGTGCCACTAACAATCATCGATATACCAATCCTTGTGAGTAATTTGCCTTTTTAAAAAAAGATCAAGCAGAGTAGACTTAATGTTCTCTGTCTAATAAGGTCACTGTCACTCATCCCAGGTGCTTCCTAGCAGCAAAAAGGGTGGGGGGCATCGTATCTGGGAACAGCATGGCCTCCAGGGCTGTCTCATCAGGTCATAAATGGTCAGGGCAATTGTGAGTGATCATGGGGCGTGTGCATTGCGATTTTATAGCTACATTCATTTCCTTTTACATGCTGGATTTTATTAAACTCTGGATGAGCTTGGATGAGGGAATTATTGAACTGCTTATAATGAGGATAGTTAACCCCTCTGAAGCATTTTCCCATGTCGCAGTTGCTGCGTTCAGAGCTCCGCGTGCATGGTGATCTTAATCCTTTCGTGAGCCCATGAAGTAGGTTGGATTATTTTCCTCACGTTAGAGAGGAAGGAAAACCGAAGCTCAGAGAAGTCAAGAAATTTGCTCAAAGTCACACAGCTGCTAGATGTCAGAGCGAGTATTCAAATCTAGGTTTATTTGGGTCTGGAGCTCATTTTTTAAAATTCTTGCAAGATGTACATTGAGCTGCCTGGCATCCAACCTTCACCTACCCCCTGTGAGCTAGGCCTTGAGCAGGGCTCAGGAACAACGAAAGACAGGTCCTGGGAGGCAAGCGGGGGACCTTAGGGACCCTGCTTGCCCAGGGGAGAGGTGCCACCCCCCTATGTCCTAGTCCCATGAGGGACACTCTCCTCTCACCCTTTTCTGCATCACCAGTTTTCCCTCTCCATTGAGTCATGCTCGCTACCATAAGGCATGCTGTTATTTTCCCATCTTAAGAAAAGAATCTTCTCTCGACCATGCTCCTCTCTTCCGTGCCACACCATTTGCCTTTCCCTCTGAGGAAGAGTTCCCTTACTTGCTGTCACCACTTCCTTTCCTCTTCGCCTCTCTTGAGTCCGCCCCATCAGGTCTTCCCTCCCATTGCTCCATCAAAACTGCCCTTGTCAAGGTCACTGATGACCCCCTCCATGCTGCATTCCATGCTGGATCATTGGTCCTGTTTGTTCCAGCAGCTGCCTGTGGCTCCCATCATTCCCTCCTCCTGGCCCCTGCTCTGGCCGTGACCCCCAGGGCACCCATGCCCTGCCTCCCTTCCTTCTCTCTCTGCCCGCTCCCTTTCTTCCTCTTCTGCTGGTCTCTCTACAACAACAACAACCTACCTCTAAGTGTCTGAGCACCCTGGGGCTCAGCCTCGACTTCTCTATCTACACTCACTCCCTAAATGATCTCGCCCACTCTCATAGCTTCAAACACCACCTAAATGCTGCTGTGACCCCCAGATGCCTGTTTTCAGTCTCAATATGGCCCCTCAACACCACTTGGAAAAATACAAGGCATCTCTGTCTGACATGTATGGCACTGAACCTGAGCTTTTCCTCAAACCTACTCTGCCCACCTCTCTTTCCTTTCTCCTCCACGTTCAATCCATCAGCACATCCTGTCTGCTCTGCTTGCAAATACATCCAGGATCCGGTTGCCTCCTTCTCCCTCTGGGGTTGCAATCCTCTGGTTTAGGGCATCACTTTCTAGCTGGTCTCTTAGCTTCTGCCCCAGCTGCACTGGCTTTATTTTCTGCCCAGCAGCCCGAGGGATCCTATCATAACATAAATCACATAAACCCTCAACTGGCTTCTCATGTCACTCAGAATAAAAGCCAAAATTCCATCCTGACTCTGGAAGTGTCATAGGATCTGGCCTCTCCTTTTGCCCTGTGTATCTCCTTCCTTTTTCCTTTTATTTGCTCTAAATTTGCTTCTTGCTGGCTCCTGGCCCCAGGGCCTTTGCATCTGCTGCTCCCACCACCTGCTATTCTCTTTCCCCAGGAATCCACAAGTCTCCAGTTCCTTCCCTTCCTTTAGGTCTTTACTCAAATATCTCTTCTCAACAAAGCCTTCCTTGTCCTCCTTCTAAGATGTCACCCCCCTGCACCCCGACTCCATCCCTCTTCCATGCTCTATTTTTTCTCCTTAGTAATTGCCACTAATGTAATATATTTTATTTATTTGTGAGTTTATTGTCTGAGAATCTCACTGAACCGTCAGCTCACAAGACTTTGCGCCAATAAATATTTGTTTAATGGAGGCGGTGCCTGTGGCTCAAAGGAGTGAGGCGCCAGTCCCATATGCTGGAGGTGGCAGGTTCAAACCCAGCCCTGGACAAAAAACTACAAAAAAAAAAAGTCTACGATTGTTTAAAAAAAAAAAAATATATATATATATATATTTGTTTAATGAATGAGTGAACAAAACTCCTCTCCTTTCCAGCATGAATGGATCCAAATTACCCGCATCTTCTGTGTCACCCAGGAGTCGGAGGTGAGAGGCTGAAGGGCACCCCAAAACAACCAGTGAGCTCTGAAATAGAAGGGGACTCTCCATTTTCCCAGTGAGAACGTGAATTTATATTTTCCTATGCTATTGGAAAAGGTAGTTCAATATCTACTTATCATATTTCATTTATTAGTTTAATTATGTGTGTCTATTAAAAAGCACATATCTAAAATAAGGTATGCTCATTTAGAAAAGTGGATTTTTTTTTCCATTCAGTGCATCCCACAAAGTTATTTTGCTCAAGCCCCTTTCTGGGATCTTCCCCATCAGGCCTGCAGAGTCGCTGAGCCCCATTTTCTGGTGTCTGTCTTGGGTGTCTGAGATTCAGCACTTTTTGAGACCTTGTACATTGCTGTCACTGGAAATTTCAGCCCCAGCTTTAGGTGCCTGTCCCCTAGGTGGGCATCACACTTCCACAACTACACCACACACTGCTGGTGAGGTGTCTGTAAATAGGGTGACCAAATGTCCTGGCCTGCCCGGGATCAGGAAAGCCCAAGCTGGTCACCCTACCCATATAGAGCGTGTCCACAGCCACGATTTTGCAGTTCTGAGGCCACACATCCAGGAAAGTGAATACACTTGGGTCGATTTCTGTTTCTGCTTTTTATTAACTGATCCACCAGGGAGCTCCGGAAGGGTCTCATGCCAGCTTTGATTGACACTAACGTGCTTTTCCTAAACAGTGTCATGAAGTCTGACATAAATGATTGTGAAAGGACTCCATAAGGAGAGGCGTGGTTAGGACCCTAACCTAACCCTATAGCCAGGCCTCCTTAGGTCATTGTGAGGCTTAAACATTGGGAGTCCCTCCCTTCCTCTCTCCCATTGGATGGGATTTAGCCTAAACTGCTGATTGTCCCCACATTCCCCTGAGAGGCAATAATAACAGCTACTATGTGCCAAGCTGAGAATATGATCTCTAGTCTTGATTTTTTTTTTTGAGACAGAACCTCAAGCTGTCACCCTGGATAGAGTGCTGTGGCATCACAGCTCACAGCAACCTCCAGTTCCTGGGCTCAAGCGAGTCTCCTGCCTCCACCTCCCAAGTAGCTGGGACTACAGGCGCCCGCCACAATGCCCGGCCATTTTTTGGTTGCAGCCGTCATTGTTGTTTGGCGGGCCCGGGCTGGATTCGAACCCGCCAGCTCAGGTGTACGTGGCTGGC
>CAUYON010123404.1:0-10254 GCA_963573935.1 Arctocebus calabarensis | reverse complement strand
GTGGGAGGACATCTGAACTCTCCTCGCATGTTTGTATGGAAGTATGGAGTATACTGTGAGCTGTTCTCTTGGGGGAGGGGATTCCCGTCTGCTTGGTGATGTGCTCTGTACCTTTTATTTGTATCCTTGGGGTTGCAGGTCGCTCCAGCAGGGTTGATGTGCGTTCCTCGACCTTGTCTCTTGGCTCAGCTCCAAACTGTTGGCTTTCTCACTAATTTTCTTTCCTTTAGCTCTCCTTCTAGACGGGAGTGTCTCCAGAAAGCTGGCTACAGACCGCCATCTTCAAGATAGCCATTTTACTGCCAAGGTCAAGACAGACCTGAGAAAGTGGCCTACTGGTCACTAGACTGGTGTGAGGCCTGGAGGGCCAGGTCACCCCAGGAGGAAGATTGTTGAGAAAGCTGCTCATAAGATCATGTCATCCGGAGTTGAGAGCAGAGCAGCTGCTTAGAAAGGGAGCAGCCTCTGCCTAAAGTTTTTTTTTATTTCAGATTAATATGAGGGGAAAAACAATTAGGTTTGTTAGGGATGGTCCCTACTGTAAAACCCACCCCCATATACCCTTACACTGTGCCCATCAGGTGGGAGAACACCAATCCCCCTCCGCCTTCCCCTCTCCCTGCTTTTTCCTCCCCTCTCCCCCAAACCTCAACTTGAACTGAATTGAGTTTTTCTCTTGTATGGTTGTTCATCTATGGGCTTCATATGGTATTTTTCTTATATATGACTTTCACTGATATGCCCTTGAAATTTTAATTTTCCTGACAGGCTTTAACAAATCGAATGGTAGCCTCATCACTTCTTATGCAGAAATTCCCTAATAAAACCCCTGGTGTTATCCATGTATCTTTCCTTTCTAGAGAAGAAAGTGTTAACAATGCTTAAAAAAAAAACTATGATTATCCTTTCACAAAATGGCCAGACAACAAAGCTACCTTTTCTTGATTGCTCACTGTTTCAGGTCCCCTAAGAGACCACTGTTTCATCCTTTCCTTTCAGAAGTTATTGACATTGATTTAAATCCTGGCAATTCAAGGATTTATTCTGAGAGGATGCATCCAAGACCACTCCAGCAACCCTCCCACCTCAGCCTCTGAGTCAGTGGGACTAGGAAGGAGAATGTGTCCAGCGAGCATCGACTTTGAATCTGGAAGAATGACCCATAACTTACATTGTAACTTCACACTTTTCTCTTTCCTTTGTTAAAGATCGCTTCAGAGGTTAGGTCGTATTTAAGGTAAAATTTCAATTGTGTGATTTTATGACCATCTAACATCACTGGTTATTGTCATGCAAATATTTTTCCATGATGAAGGACTTTACTTTAAATGCAGATAGATGAGTGTCTGTGACAAGCCACTCAGTAAACCTTCTATGAGAGACACTCTACCCTTCAGAGGAGGAGAAATGTCACCAAGCTCTCAATGAAGATGAGAAACTCCACCACATATATCCACTTTCTCTCTCATTCTTTGCAAGAACTGTTTCAATCTTCGTTCTCCTGAAACTACTAATCTTTCCCCCTTGTTCTCTCACTTTCTGGTAGGGGATAACTTCATATCCTTCTATTCAGGAAACTAGACGTCATCATCAAATCAACAAGAAGTTAACATCCCTAAGTGCCCCTTTCTTCCACGTTAATAATGCAAGAAATACTTTCCTCTACATCCAGGCTCATCCCTCTGCCTGTACTCTGGACCCTCCACCTCCTATCTGCTGGGGGAGCTCAGTCTATTGATTATTCCAGCTGCTTCCTCCTGTATTTTCAACCGCTCCTCAACCATCCCCTTCCCTTTAAGCTGCAATTCCTAACCCCGGCTATGGACTGGTACAGGTCCCTGGGCTATTAGGAGCTGGGCTGTAAAGGAGAAGGTGAGCCTCTGGCAAGCAAGTGTAACTTCATCTATATCTGCAGCCGTTCCCCATCACTAGTGTCATTGCCTGAGCTTGGCCCCCGTGGCATCAGTGCTGCCATTAGATTCCAAAACTGTAAATGGTGGATGTGAGGGATCTGGGTGTGCTCCTATTGGAACCTAATGCCCCACTCACCCTCATTCATGGAAAAATGGTCTTCCATGAAACCAGTCCCTGGTGCCAAAACGTTCAGGACTGCTACCATTAGGGATTAAATATGCTAAAATCTCTGCTGTCTTAAACAAATTGACCACAAATCTCTAAACCCTCGCTTCCCTTCCCGATGACACACTGTCCTTCTCATACTGCACCCTAACTTGACAGGTCTGTCCACTCATATTGTTTCTACTTTATTCCCGCTCGCTCTTCAATCCCATTAAATCTAGCTTTCTCTCTTCTACCCCCACAACAGCAACTACTTTCTATAAGTTTGTCAATGATTGTTTAATGAAAATGATTTACCCTTGGTGATGAGAATAGACACTATTGATACAGTTATGAGGGAAAAGGTAGCTTAGGAAATGTAGCGTAACCTATTGACTTTTCTCGTGTATAATCCTTTGAATTTAACTCATGTAACCTCGCCATGATCTAGTTATAGATCAGTTCAATCACCACACAGGTAAAAATCTTCATGCCACCTCCTTTCTTTCCTAAACCCTAAAATCTAATAATTATTGATCTATTTTCCATCATTATAGATTTTTGCCTTTTTGAGAATATCATAGAAATGGTCACCTTCTGTGTCTTTCTGAGTCTGCCTTCTTTCACTCAGCTTAATGCTTTTATGTTCATCCAAGTTGTGTAGATCAGTTCAATCCTTTTTATTGATGAGTAATATTCCATTATATAGATGTGGCAAAGTTTGTTTATCCATCTACCCAGTGAAGGATATTTGAGTTTTATCTATTTTGGAGCAATTATGTCTAGTGTTGCTACAAAAATTTGTTTACATGTTTGTGGGAAAGCACATTTTTGTTTCTCTGGAGTAAGTATACAGAAGTGGGATTGCTGCAGCATATGATAAGTATAGGTTTAACTTTACAAGAAACTGTGAAAGTACTCTGAGAATACCTTTGCCATTTTGCATCTCATCAACAAGGTAGGAAACTTCATGCTGCCTGAGACCCTTCTCCAGGGCTGGGTATTTTTCATTTTAACAATTGTGATATATGTCATTCCCTCTGGGTAGGGTTGAATATGTTTTTATTTGCTTATTTGGAATCCACATTTTCTCTTTGATAAGATGTCTATTCGAGTTTTAACCCATTTTTAAATGGGTTTGTTTTCTAACTGCTCAGTTTCAAGAGCTCTTTACATATTCCAATTATAAGTCCTTGTTGGATTTCAGATTTGCGATTATTTTCTACTCTTTAGCTAGCCTTTTCATCTTATCTTTTACAACTCAGTTTTTTTTTTTTAATTTAATGCAGTACGGTTTGTCAATTTTTTTCTCTTGTGGATGATGTTTATCTTTTGTCTTGTCTAAGAACTCTGTTTAACCTGAGGTAATAAAGAATTTCTACATGTCTCCTATGTTCCCTTCTAAAACTTTCACAGTTTGTACATTATGCAGTTAGATCCATAATACTTATTGAGCTGATTTGTGTATAAGGTGTGAAATTTAGGCAAAGGCTCATTTTGTCACATATGAGTGCCCAAAATATAATTTTGAAAAGACTGTGCTTTCACTGTCGTTTTTGCATCTTTACCAAAAATCAGATGGTGATATTTTATCTGGATTTCCTTTTTTTTTAAATTTTAGACAGCAGTTTTAAATTTTATTAATATTGTTATTACTAGCAAATTGTATTTATATACATTTATGAGGTAAAAGGTCATGTTTTGATATATGTACACAATGTAGAATGATTAAATCAACCTCATTAGCATATCCATCAACTCATTTATCATTTTTACAGTAAGACATTTGAAAGTTATGCTGTTAGTTATTTTGAAAGACACAGTATATTTTTATCGACTATAATCTTCCTGCTGTGCAATAGATCTCAAAACTTATTTCTCCTGTTGTGCCCTTTGACCAGCAACTCCTGCCCCCTCTCCTGTCCCTGCTCTGCCACTGGGGATCATCCTTTTATGATTCTGTACATAAGTTAGATCATTCAGTATTTGTCTTTCTGTCCCTGGCTTGTTTCACTGAGCATAATGTCTTCTCAGTTTATTCAGATTGTCAGAAACGACAGAATCTTCTTCTTTTTATAAGGCTGAACAGCATAATGGAATGCTATACATATCACATTTTCCCTCTCCATTCATCTGTTGATGAGCACGTAAGCTGATTTCATATCTTGGCTATTGTTCATAACACTTCAGAGAACATGGGAGTGCAGATATCCCTTTGGTATGTTTATTTCCATTTTTAAAAATATACCCAGAAGTTGGATCACTGGATGACATGACAGTTCTTTTAGTTTTTTGAGGAACCTGTATATCATTTTCCAAAATGGCTGCACAGGCTGAGCACCACTAATCCCCAAATCCAAAATCCTAAATGCTCCCAAACTGGAAACTTTGAACATCAACATGATCTTAAAGTAAATACTCTTCGTAGCATTTAGAATTTCAATTTTTTAAATTAGGGATGCTCAGCTGGAATGATGAGCATCCCCAATGATAGAAGGATGCAAACATTCCAAAATCCGAAAAAATTCAAAATCGGAATCCAGCATTTTGGGCAAGAGATTCCCTACCTTTACTAACTTAAATTCCCATCCGCAATGTTCAGAAGTTCTCTTTCCCTCAAATTCTGGTCAACATTCATTATCTTTTAACTTTTTGATGAGAGCCGTTATAATGGGTGTAAGGTGATATCTTATTGTGGTTTTAATCTGCATTCTTCATCCCGACCAATATTGTGGATCTTTTCTGCTATGTTTTTTTCTATTGGTTTGATAGTTTTATATATAAGTCTTTAAACATTTTGAGTTGATTTTACATGGTATGGTACCATGTATAAGAATCCAATTTAATTCTTCTGCATCAAAAATTTCTTCTGCTCCATTTTGCTTCATTGATATATATATATATCAGTTTAGATATATAGCTGAATATGTCAGATATATATTGATATCAGTTTCTTTGCTAATACCACAGCAACATTATTACTTCAGCTTTATAGTACATCTTAGAATTGGTCATTTATTACTTTAGTCTTGGATTTGAGAATCCATTGCTCTCTTAAATTTATTATTCTTTTTCAAAATTATTTTACCTTTTCTATTTCTTTGGCCTTTCTATACAAATTTTAGAATTAGCATATTTAAAACTACAAAAAAACTCTCCTCAGATTTTGATTGTAATTGAGGATAATTGACATTTTTGTTGTGTAGAGTTTTCCAATGAATGAACACTTGTTTAGATCTACTTTGGTTTTCTTTGCCAGAATTTTTGCAGTTTTCACCCTATGTATCTTGTATATGTTTTGTTAGCTTCATAGCTAAGTACTTTATTTTCTGCAGCTGTTATTTTTTTTAATCTTAGCTTTCGACTGTGCATTGCTAGCTTATACAAAAAGCTCACCTCATAGTTGTAAAAAGATTTTGGTAGACACTTTGGGATCTTTTATGTGGACGATTATGTCATCTACAATAGAACAGTTTATTTCTTCTTTTCCAGCCTGTCTGCCTTTGACTTCTGTTTTCTTTGTCTCGTTGCACTGACTGAGTCTTTTAGTGCAGTGTCACGCCGCACTGGGAGTCTGCAGTTACCTGTCCCCTCCCTCAGCAGGGGAGTGTTCAGACATCTTAGCTGTGGATTTGGAGCTGGTGTCTTTCATCAGGTTAAGAAAATATCCTTCAATTTCTAGTTTGCTTAACTTATTTTTACTACAAATGCATGTGAATGATTTCCAATACTTTTTCAATAAATATGGCCGGGAGCGGTGGCTCACACCTGTAATCATAGCACTCTGCAAGGTCAAGGCAGGTGGATTGCTTGAGCTTATGAGTTCCAGACCAGCCTGAGCAAAAGCGAGACCCCATCTCTACTAAGAAATAGAAAAACTGGGGCAAGAAGATCACTTGAGCCCAAGATGAAGGTTGCTGTGGGCTATGATGCCACAGCAGTCTACCCAGGGCAACAACTTGAGACTCTGTCTCAAAAATATATGAATTAATTAATTAAAGCTATTTTTCTTCTTTAGACTGTCAGTGTGGGAGTTCATATTTATGCTTTTCCAGTATTGAAACAGTCTCAATTCCCATGACAAGCCGTACTTGCTAGTGGCATATTTAAAAAAGAAAAAATTTCTACATTCAATTTGCTAATATTTTATTGAAAATTTTTGCATTTGAGTCCGTGTGCAACATCAGTCTGTAGATTTTATTTTTGCACTCTTTTAAATTTTAAAATATTAAGGAAATAGAAATATTTTTGTTACATAGATAGCTTTTATAATTCTTAGTTCAGGGTTATAAGTGTGCCCCTACAGGTAGTGTGCGTTGTATCTGTCAGGTGGGTTATAATACCCTCCCGCTTCCCCTCCTCTGAACTTCTTGTTTGCCAATGACCTATTTCTCCCTGTGCCCATCTATGACCATCGACAATGATGTTTGTTTTCCTATTCTTTTTTTTTCTTTTTTATGAAATCATAGCTGTGCACATTAACACAGTCATAGGGTACAATGTGCTGGTTTCATACACAATCTGAAATATTTTCATCAAACTGGTTAACATAGCCTTCATGGCATTTGCTTAGTTATTGAGTTCAGACATTTGTATTCTGCATTTAGTAAGTTTCACCTGTACCCTTCTAAGATGCACTGTAGGTGTGGCCTCTCCAATTACCCTCCTTCCACCCATCCTTCCCCCTCCCCTCCTCCCTTGCCCCTTTCCCCATATTCTTGTGCTATAACTGGGTTATAGCCTTCATATGAAATCTATAGATAAGTTTCATAGTAGGGCTGAATATATTGGATAATTTTTCTTCCATTCTTGAGATACTTTGCTAAGAAAAATATGTTCCAGCTCCATCCATGTATACATTAAAGAGGTAAAGTCTCCATCTTTCTTTAAGGCTGCATGATATTCCATGGTATACATGTACCACCGTTTATTAATTCATTTGTGGGTCGATGGGCACTTGGGCTTCTTCCATGACTTAGCAATTATGAATTGGGCTGCAATAAACATTCTGGTACAAATGTGTTTGTTATAATGTGATTTTTGGTCTTCTGGATATATACCTAGTAGGGGAATTATAGGATCGAATGGCAGGTCTATTTTTAGATCTCTAAGTGTTCTCCAAACATCTTTCCAAAAGTGTTTTCCTATTCTTAAGATGCTTCACTTAAGGTGATGGTGCTCAGTTCCATTCAGATTGCTCCAAAAGGCATTAATTCACTTCTTTTCATGGCTAAGTCATACTCCATTGTGTATAGTATCACACATTTTGTTAAGTCACTCATGAATTGATGGCCACTTATGCTAATTCCTAAATGACTGAATTGTGCTGCTGTAAACATTGAGTACAGTTAGTTGAGCTTTTTGTTTGTTTGTCTGTTTTTAATAAAATGGCTTCTTTTCCTAGTGGGATTTTTGGATCTAGGTTCATTTCTTGGAGGAATTTCCATACTGTTTCCCATAAAGGTTGTACTAATTTGCGGTCCCACCACGGGTTTGTAAGCATTCTTTGTTTCTCTGTGTATCCACACCAGCACCTATTGTTTGTTGACTTTTTCATAGCCATTCAGACAGGGGTAAGATGATATTGCACTGTGTTTTAAATTTGCATTTCTCTAATTAGTAATGTTGGACATTTTTTCATATGTTATTTGGCCACTGTCTGTCTTCTTTTGAAAAGCTTCTGTTCGTGTCTTTTGCCCACTTTTTAATGGGGTTGTTTGTCTTTTCTTGCTGATTTGTTTGAGTTCTTTGCAGATTCTAGATTTTAGTCCTTTATCAGATGTATAGTTTTCAATTATCTTCTCCAATTCTGTAGGTTATATGTTTGCTCTGTTGATTATTTCCTTTTCTGTACATAATCTTTTTAATTTAAGCAAGACCCATTTATTTATTTTTGATGTTGCTGTAATTATCTTTGGGATCTTTGTCATAAATTCTTTGCCTAGACCAATGTCTAGGCAGAAAAGTTTTTCCTACATTTTCTTGTAGAATTTTTGGATTTCATGCCTTGCATTTAAATCCTTTATCCATCTTGAGTTAATTTTTGTAAGGAGTGAGAGGTAGGGGTACTGTTTCATTCTTCTACAGATGGCTATCCAATTTTCCCAGCACCATTTATTGACTCGGCCATCCTTCCTCCAGTGTATGTTATCTGCTTTGTCAAAAATCAGTTGCTTATAGATAGATGAGTTTATATAAGGTTACTCCATTCTGTTCCATTGATTTATGTATCTACTTTTATACTACTATGGTGGTATTTTTGTTACTACAGCCTTATAGTATAATTTGAACTCTGGCAATGTGATGCCTTCAGATTTTTTTCTCTTTGCTTAATATTGCATTGAGTATTTATGCTTTTTATTGGTTCCAAATGAAGCATAGAATTATATTTTCTAGATCTTTGAAATATGACATTCTCATTTTGCTAGAGATTTCATTGACTCTGTAAATCCCTTTGGGTATTATGGATATCATAACCATATTAATTCTATCAATCCATAAGAATGCTATGCTTTTCCAATTGTTTGTGTCATCTGCAATTTCTTTTGTCAGTGTTTTGTAGTTCTCCCTATAGATATTTTTCTTCTCCTTGATGAAGTATGTTTCTAAGTATTTTTATTTTCTTTGTAGCTTTATGAATGGTATTGAATTTTTTATTTGATTCTCTGCTTGATTGTTATTGATACATAGAAATGCTACTGAGTTCTCTACTTTGATTTTATATCCTGAGATTTTGTTGAATTTGTTTTTCTACTCCCAAGAACCTTTTGTTAGAGTCTTTAGAATTTTCTAAATACAAGACATCAGTGAAAAGCAAGAGTTTTTCCTCTTCTTCCCTGATTTGGATACTCCTTTATTTTTTTTAATTGATCTGATTGCTTGGACTGGGACTTGTAGTATTAAATTGAATAAAAGTGGTGACCATGGCCATCCTTGTCTCGTTCCATTTCTTAGGGAGAATCCTTTCAACTTTCCTCCATTCAGTATGATGTTGGCTGTGGGTTTGTCATACATTCTCCTAGAACTAGTTTGTTGAGGGTTTTTGTCAGGAAAGAGCACTGGATTTTATTGAATGTTTTTTCTGCATTTGTTCAGATGATAATATTGTCTTTGTTTTTCTCTTTATGTAGTGAATCACACTTATTGATTTACATATATATAACCATTCTTACATCCCAGGGATGAAGTCCACTTGGTCATGGTGGATTTTTTTTTATGTGTTATTGAATTTGGTTTGCTAATATTTTATTAAGGATTTTTGCATCTATTTTCATAAAGGATGTTGGTCTATAGTTTTCTTTTTGTTGTTGTTGTGTCTTTTCCTTTAGTATCAAGATGATACTGACTACATAGAATGAGTTGGGGAGGATTCCCTCTTCTTGATGCTACAGAAGCAATTCTGAAGTATGGGTACCAACTCTTCTTTGTAGGTTTGGTGAAATTCAGCAGTGAATCCATCTGGTCCAGGGCTTTTCTTGATTGGAAAAATTTTATAACTGCTTAGATCTCACTGATCATTATTAGACTCTCCAGGAGTTCTATTTCATCTTGACTGATTTTTCGGAAGTTGTGTGTTTCTAAAAATTTGTCCATTTCCTCTACATTTTCTAGTTTATACATATAGAGTATTTTGTAATATTCACAAATTATATTTTATATTTATTTGGTATCAATTGTATCTCCTTGTTCATTTCTGATTAATCTTATTTGGACTCTTTTTATTTTATTCTTGGTTAATCTAACAAGAGGTCTATGGATTTAATTCATCTTTTCAAAAGAACAACTCGTTATTTTATTGTTATTTTTCATGTTTTCCATTTTGTTTAGTTCTGTTCTAACCTTTGTTATTTCTTTTATTCTTCTGGCATTGGGATTGGTTTGCCCTTCTTTTTATTGTTTCTTGAGATGTGACATTAGGTTGTTAATTTGTGATCTTTCTGTCTTTTTTTTTTTTGACTCAAAGTAGGTTTATTGGATGTGACCCTATCACAAATTGAAAAGCATCTATATAGCAAACTCGAAAGATGTAGAAGAGAAGAACTTCATAGATTCTCATCCTTAGAACAATTACTCTTAGCATTTTGATGTTTCTTTAAAGATTTTGCTATGCACATTGTTTATAGTTATTTATATAAAATGTACTTAAAAAGGAAAACACATTATCATATACATTTTTATGCTGTGAATTTAAAATAA
>CAUYON010123398.1:0-37807 GCA_963573935.1 Arctocebus calabarensis | reverse complement strand
ACATATGGCTTTTATTGTACTGAGGTAGTTTCCTTCTCTTTCTTGTTTGCTGAATGTTTTAATCATGACAATGATGGTGTCCAATGCTTTTTCTGCATCAATTAAGATGGTCATGTGTTTTTTCCTTTAATCTGTTAACAGGGCATGTGACATCTATTGATGTTGAACTATCTTTGCATTCCAGGAATAAATCTCACTTGGACATGTTGTATATTCCTTTTAATAGTTTCAGTTTGCTAGTATTTTGTTGAGGATTTTTGCTTCAGTGTTCACAATGTATATTGGTCTGTGGTTTTATATGTCTTTTTCTGGCTTTGATATTAAGGCAAAGTTGGCTTCATAAAATGAGTCAGGCATTATTTCCTCCTCTTTAACTTTTTGTAAATAATGGGAAGTATTGGTGTCAGTTCACTTTTAAATGTTTCATAGAATTCACTAGTGAAGCCATCAGGTCCAAGGCTTCTCTTTGCCAGAAGATTTTTCATCACTGATTCAGGCTCCTTACTAGTTATAAGTCTATTTAAGATTTCTCTATATCTTCATGATTTAGTCTTGTGTTTCTAGGAATTTGTTCATTTCATTTAAGTTATCCAATTTGTTGTTGAACAATTATTCATAGTACTCTCTTATAATTCTTTTTATTTCTGTAGAATTGGTAGTAATGGTCCCACTTTTATTTGATTTTAGTAATTTGAGTTTTTTCTCTACTTTTCTTAGTCAATTTAGTTAACGGTTTGTCAATTTTGTTAATTTTTTCCAAAGAACTAACTTTTGGCTTCATTGATTTTCTCCATTCTCTCTATTTCATTTACTGCTAATCATAATATTACTTGCTTCTGCTACCTTTGGTCTTTGTCCTTCTTTTTCTGGTTCCCTAAGGGGCAAAGTTAGATTGTTGAGTAGAAATCTTATTTTTATTTTTTGCAGTTTTTGGCGAGAGCTAGGTTTGAACTGGCCACCTCTGGCATATGGGACTGGTGCCCTACTCCTTTGACCCACAGGCACTGCCCAGAAATCTTATTTTTAAATGTAAGCATTTATAGCAATAAATTTCCCCCTTAGCACTGCTTTTGCTGTGTCCTATATGTTGTTTTTATTTTTATCTTTAAGTATCTTCTAATTTCTCTTGCAATTTATTCTTTAATCTATTCACTGTTTAAGAGTACATTAATTACCACAAATTTGTAAATTTTCCAGTTTTCCTTCTGTTATTGATTTCTAACCTCATATCACTGTGATCAGAGGAGATGCTTTGCATGATATCTATCTTTAAAATCTATTGAGACTTAAGCTATGGCCTACTATATGTCCTATGTGCACTTGAGAAAAGTATTCTGCTATTGAGTAGAGTGTCCTCTATGTATGTTAGACCTACTTTGTTTATTGTGCTGTTCAAGTCCTCTATTTTCTTTCTAATCATCTGACTGGTTTTCCTATCCATTGAGTGGCATATTGAAGTCTCCAGGATTACTGTGGAACTGTTTACTTCTACCTTCAATTCCGTCAGTTGTTGATTCAGATATGTTAATGGTCTGTAATTAGGTGTATAAACGTTTGTAAAACTATATATTATTATGTTGAGTCTTTTATTAATTTATAATTCCCTTCTTTGTTTTTTGTAAACTTTTCTTGTTTAAAGTCTATTTCGTCTGATATTAGTATAGCCACCTTTGTTCTCTTTTGATTAGTATTTGCATGGAATATCTTTTTCCAGCCTTTCACTTTCAACCTATTTGTGTCTTTGTATCTAAAATGAGCTGTTTGAGACAGCATATTTTATTATCCATTCTGCCAATTTCTGTCTTTGGATGGAAGAGTTCAATCCATTTATTTTGGATAAATTACTAATAATTACTAATAGGGAGAGATTGACTTCTGTTGTTTTGCTCTTTGTTTTCTATATGCCTTATAGCTTTTTTTAGTTCCTCATTTCCTACATTATTGTCTTTTGTGTTCAACTGATTTTTTTGGTAGTGAAACATTTTAATTCCCTCCTTGTTTCCTTCTGTGATATATTCGGAAACTATTTTCTTTGTGGTTACCGTGAGGATAATATTTAACATCTAAAAGTTATAACATTCCAATTTGAATTTATACCAGCTCAGCTTTAATAACATATGAACTCTGCTCCTATACAGCTCTATCTCCACCCCTTTCAGTTACTGATGTCATAAAATTACATCCTTATGCCCTGCCCTGTGTATCCAAAAACATAAGGTAATAATTGTTTTTATAATTCTTCTTTTAAATTATGTAGAAAACAAACATGGAGTCACAAACCAAAGTCACAATAATACTAGCTTTTAGACTAATAATTGTGTTTTTAAAAAATGTATTAGTCTCTGAAATCATTTAGAACACAAAAAGTGGAAGTACAAACCATTTGTCTTAATTTGAGATGCTATAATAAAATAGTATAGACTAAGCATTTATCTTTCAGAGTTCTGGAGGCTCAGAAACCCCAAGGTGCCGGATGGTCTGGTTCTTGGTGAAGGCCCTCTTCCTGGCTTGCAGAAGTATGTCTTCTTGCTATGTCCTAACATGGCAGGTAGAGATGAGGGAGGGTTGGGGGAAGGTGGAGAGGGGTCTCTGCTTTCTTGTTATAAGGGCACTAATCCCATTATGAGAAGCCTATTCTCATGAGCTCATCTAAATCTAATATCTCCCAAAGGCTCCACTTCCTAATACCAATACATTGAGGATTAGAGATTCGACATATGAATTTTAGTGGGACACATCAGTCCACTACAACCGTTAAAAAGTATAATTTGTAGAGGAAGACAGTAGGCTGAATGGCTCCCTCAAAAATGTCTATGCCCTAGTCTCTTCAACCTATGAATATATTAGTTAAATGCCTAAAAAGATTTTGCAGATATAATGAAAATAGGGAAAGTATATTATCCAGGTGAGTCCAATGTAATCATGTGGGCATGCAGAAACAGAGATCTTTCTTTAGCTAGAGCAGCAGTTCTCAACCTGTGGGTCGCGACCCCTTTGTAACTATGAAAATACATCGTGGCATTAAGAAGGTGGAGAACCACTGGGCTAGGGAGATCTGAAGCATGAGAGGGGATGCATTGCTGGAGGGGGCCAGGCGGAAAGCTGAGAAAGACTGAGAAAACTCTAGCAGCGTGGCTCCTTGCTGACTTTCAGCATGGAGTGGAGACCTATCCTACAATCACCCAGGCAGTAAATTCAGCCAACAACCTGAATGATGATGAAAGCAGATTTTTCTCTAGAGCATTCAGTAAGGAATATAGCTCTGCCTTGATTTTGACCATTTAAGACCCCAGCAGAGAACTCTATTGAGCCCAAACTCAATAGTTTTAGGGCGCAAACTTCTGGCCTTTAGAAACTATGAGATAATAAATTAAGGTTGATTTAAAATGCTAAGTTTATGGAAATTTGCCGTGATAGCATTAGAAAACTAATTCAGGAAACATGTCTAGACTAAAAACAGTCATAAAAGACATTCTTGGGGCAAGTGGGAAATTCATATATAAACTGGATCATAAATAATATTATGGAATTACTATTAATTTTTTTAGTTGTCAAAATGGTATTATGGTTTGTAGGAAAAATGTCCTGCTTCTTCAGGCAGATATGATGAAGCACTTAGAGGTAAAGGGCCATGATGTGTTCAAGTTATACTTAAGAGGAAAAAGAAAAAAAAAAAGTATATCTATATATATAGATAGATATATAAATATATATATACAAATACAGAGGTAAAGCAAATACAGCAACAGTTGTTGAATCACAGTGAAAGGCATATTAATATTAATTGCACTATTCTTTCTGAATGTTTGAAAAGTTTTATTTCTATAATAAAGTTGGAGAAAACAAATGTTGAATTAAAGAAGCTAGACACCAAAGAACATATACTATGTGATTCAATTTTTATAATTCTATAAAAACAGAAATAGGTAAAGAGTACTAGAGATGGATGATGGGATAGTTGCACAACAATATGAATATACTTAATACCATTGAACTGGACACTTAAAAATGGTTAAGGTAGTAAATTTTACATGTATGTTATCATAACAAAAAAAGTCATCTAGAAAAACACCCTCACATATATAGGTGGCAAAACTATATTGACAACAAGGCAGTAGTGATCCCAAATGTCAGAATAGTAGTTACCCGCGGTGAGGAGAGACAGAGTTGTGACTGGAAGAGGACGCACATGGAGCTTCTGGTTGCTGGTGATGTTTTATTTCTTAATGTAGGTAGTAGCTATACATTACAATAATGTTATAAGTTAGACACACAATTTATGTTATAGTCATGTATACCTAATATTTCATAGTAAATGGAAGTTACAAAAATAACTTATATTTGCAAAAACATTGCCTAGTTTTAAAAATTCTGTTTTTATAAGGTTTGGGGGCATGATCATTCCAAAGACTCCTTTTTCTGAATAGAAAAACAAAATCACTGACCTAATGAACCAGAACCTCTGGGGTGGAGCCCAGAAATCCGTGCTTTAATAAGACCTCTTGGTGATCCTGATGCTTGCCAAAGTTTGAGAACCACTAGTATAAGTATAAGCAAAAATAATCTTTGTTATTTTCACAGAGTAACAACTTCATCTCCAAGATCTTTTAAATACTGCTTCCCGGTACACTTAAAGGTCATTACCTCCATACAGCTATAGTCTCCCAGTCTAGCAAATGTTGTGCTGGCTGATGTGCAAGAGTGATTCTGGAGGTCTGATTCAGTGAGGGAGAGAGAGGTTTTGTACCCTTCTTTTCTTTTTCCTTTTTTTTTTTTTTTTGCAGTTTTTGGCCAGGGTCGGGTTTGAACCCACCACCTGTGGTACATGGGGCAGGAGCCCTACCCGGCCATACTCCTTGAGCCACAGGCACCATCCTGTACCCTTATTTTCTACACCCTTTAAAGAGTGATATAATCCCTCCCAGGAATGACAAGAGCTGGAAAGTTGAGGCTCAGAGGGACAACAGATCATGCCTACTATGTGTTAGTAGCAAGATCCATCATTAAAACCCAGGCCTCCAAGATGAGCTCAGATCTTGTCTCCTGAAAGCACTTACCACGCTTTGAATTGGGAGATGCTAGGCCATTAGCCAGAGTGTGCATCCCTGATAGGGAAGACCTCACGGGGCTCATGACCACCAGCTGGGACTGCAGACAAAACAAACGACTTCCTGGAATAGCCACATTGGCTGAGCAGCCCCAGGAGACCTTCTTCTTTAATTAGGAGAGTCCGAGACTGTTATCCTGGATAAGGCAATGAAAGACAAGCCTCACATATTTTAGGCTGACAAGCACTGAGCTGGCCAGGCTCCACAATGAAGTCACGCATCTGTGGCACCCATTAATAATGAGATGTGGTCCCCTGCACTCAAGACGACTGACTATGGTTCTGAACATTAAACCTGATGCAGCATCAACCTTCCTGTAAATAGGCAAGCACTAAAAGATTAGTTACCAAACCATTTTAGCTAAAACAAAGGTACAGTCCTTTCCCCTCTCAATCAAGGGAAAAACCTCAGGAAAATGTTAATTTTCTGACTCTGAGGAAGAACAAGTAATCTAGAGCCAAAGATCTGCAAGACAAACTGTTTCACCTCTGTGAGGACTTGAAAGAGGACCCAGGAGAGTCAAACACTGTGGGTGCTGGTTACGTGTTGTCAGGGCAACCACGGCTCCAAGCTCTTGCAATGGGAATCTTCCTGAACATGTTTTCGGGCACTCGCATCTAAGTTCTTTTTGTTTTAAGCTATTCTTCAAATTATTTTAAAATTAAAATAACATAAAAATGGTATCTATTTTTCTGGAGGCCTCATTATTCTTCTCTGATACCCTCCTATCAGAGGTCTCCTCTTCTATGTAAATAAGGTGCCAACTTAGTAAGGGCTTTGAAGCAATGATAATTTTCACTCTGTAATCATCTAAAACATGCTGGTTTTGAAAATAAACTCAGGCAGGAATGGTGCAAAGAGTCTGCTTTAGATGGAAAGAAAGTACTTCTCTCTAACTACAATAACAACACGAAGGTGAGAAGGAAAGACTAAAACAAAGACCCACAGAAGTGTAGACAAACAAACCCAGCGTGTAAAAAAAATACCCCCAAGACGACCAGGGAAACTGGAAACTGGGATTCTATGAGGTGAAGGTATTGTTATTAACTGTTTTAGATGTGATAATGGGATTGTGATTACATGACAGATAAGAGCCCATTATCTTAAAATACAAATATATGAGGTTCGACAGATAGAGACAAGCAAGACAGATAAGAGCCCATTATCTTAAAATACAAATATATGAGGTTCATGAACTCATCCTAGTAAAACTGCTACATACCTCATTGCTGAATATCCTATGATCACCCTCCAAGTACTCCCCTTGGGAAGCTAGGCACGGACACCAGCGCCTACTCTACCTTCTAATCAATTTTGGAACTCTTTTTCTGGAATGACCATCAGAGCTGTCATTGTACAAACAACTCAGTAAGGTTTCATAACCTTGACATATCAGTGTCTCACAGCTGTGTTCATGTCATGTGGCAGCGACTTGCTTAGTGGCATTCATTATTGTTTTGGGGTGTTCTTGTGTGCCATACGATGAAAAAGAGTTCAAAATTGCTTTGAAGGTTAGACTGGGCACTGTGTCCATGCATAGCTTCCCAGGGGAGTGCCTCAAAGGTGCCCACAGTGATATTCAGCAAGAAGGAATGTAG
Organism: Arctocebus calabarensis; assembly: GCA_963573935.1. Classification (NCBI taxonomy): domain Eukaryota; kingdom Metazoa; phylum Chordata; class Mammalia; order Primates; family Lorisidae; genus Arctocebus; species Arctocebus calabarensis. The sequence continues at coordinate 31,101 of CAUYON010123398.1, read as the reverse complement.
CACTTTTTCTAGGGCGAGATCATGAACTTGTCAGACCCCATATATGCTGATATACATCTTATATTCAGCAATATATACTAAATTCTTTATAGAGGAAATTATGTGATAGAGAGAAAGTGAGAGAAATAGAAGCAAAGATCTCTGTGGTGACATGGGGAAGCCACAAATCCCTCACTGGCCGCTTTACGCCAGCTGTGAGGCACTGATGGACAAAACCTAGAAGAGCTCAAGGTCACCAAACGGCCTGTCCCAGTAAAAATTCTGACAGAGCACAGCAGCTCTGGTATGGCTGCCGACCACTTCCATCCACACGCAGCCTCTTTCCTGTTCTGCAGGCCACCAGTGTAAGTCCCCCTTAGCCCCTGGGGCCTGAACAGCATGAGGTCACATTATGAGTTTGTTCCAGGGCAAAAGTGCCTTAGGGGGCAGCAATCCTGCATTTCCCAGCCCCAACATGGGCACAACAGTCTTACTACCGGGCACTAACATGTACAGAAGACTGAACATAGAAACACAAGAAAAAAATCAGACAGAAGAATTAAAAATGCATGGAAATAAAAACTCATAAGATCTCCACAATAAAGAAACTCAGAAAATAGTCAACTACTGATCATGCCACTAAGGAAAAGAAGAAAAATCAAGGTAATTCAAACATGTTTTTGCCAAGTCCCAGAACATTTTTTCATGGATATAGGTGTAGGGGGTAGGGTGAGTGGGTGGGAAGCACCACACGCGGTAGGCCTGGAAGATCCCTCACGCATTACTTTCAATCCTACCTGGTCTGGACTTTTGTTTTTTTTTTCCTTTTCACATTTGTCTGATTTTGAAGAGGGAACCTGGAGACTTCCCCCAAAACAATTATCCAGATGATTCTTGATAAAAACAAGAATCCTGGAAGCTACTTCAATCGGACTCAAAGTAAGGCCTAGTCCACACCAGAAGTGGTACCAGAGCCCTGGTGAGAAGGTAGAGATCCCATCAGAGGCACACCTGCCTCAGTGGGCCCCATCCAACACATCAGAAACTAACTCCTGGATTTGGCAGAGAAACTCACAGGGCCCTCCCCAGGGCCAGTTCCTGATCATCAAGGTCATATCCTGAACCCTTGAGGGTAGAATGAAGTCCACAGCTTCTCAGAAAGGTTGCCAATTTTTTCCATGGAGTGGGTGTAGCATAAAGAAATTCTCCCCTCCGCCCCCCTTCTTACTGCACAGTTTGGAAATGTATTTCCCCTTTACTCTTTCCACAGTGCGTGTTCAGCTATTCAAAGTCAGCTTCCACTTTCTTACTTTCCTTCTCCTTGAGATGACACAAGCTGTTTTGGGAATAACATGTGAAAAAAATGAAACACACTAAAGCACCTAAAGGCATCACTTGATTATCATTCTGACTCACCAGAAATGTATTAATTAGAGAAATGTATACCTTTTTGACTCCAGAGCCATAACTCTATGTGGGAAAGAAGGGAGTGTTGCTCGGAGCTGGACTGTGCTGCCCACCACGGAGAGGCGGGAAGAACCAGGCTCCAAACCACCTTTTAGAGTTGGCTGGGGCAACAGAGTGAGACTCTAGATAGATGGATAAATAGATAGACAGACAGATAAAGTTGGCCTTGTCTGTTCGGAAGATAACATTCCTGAGCCATCTTATTTTAAAAATATTCTGTTAATTGTCAGCTAGCTACCTATCGAACTATTCAGTTTTTATGAGACTTTAGGAATGTTACTTGCAAAAGACCCAGATTTGCTGCATCGTCTTTCTCCTCACTTTGCTGCTTTGCACTCAACAAACAGATCGTAAAGATTTAAATCGAAAAGCACTTGTGACCTTCTGGGCAAGACGGCATCCTGAACACGCACATCGAAACTTGCTTCCATTGCTCCCACTACACGACCAACAGAATATAAAGAGGTGGGAGGGAACAAGCTCGAGGGAGACGTACTGATACTAGAAACAGCAGAAGATACCATTGTATGACAGAAATGCCAAGGAATTGTGACAGACAGGACTAGATTAAAAGAAAAGTGTCATAAACAAAATAGCATTTTTCCTCCTCCTAAGAACAGGCTGGATACATGAGAAGAAGGCACTGGTACCCTTACTTGAACGGGCATGGTCCAGAGGGGACAGTGGGCTATAGGGCAGATGGAAAGCCCATAAGCTGGACACCTCGGTGTGGTGACTCAGCAGCACCTCAAGCTGTCATGGTGAGTGCGTATCTGTGATGCCGTAACTCAGACCCGGACACAGATCAGACCAATGAAAAAAGGCACCAGGAGCAGCAGATCCTCCAAACCAGGCAGAAATAAATGCTGCAGAGACGACACTGGGGCTTCTACTCCAGTCCCCACCGGCTAATGGAGCCCTAAATTGATACTCATCCACCTCACTCAGGAAATGGGGAGAAACCCACAGATGCCTGCCAAAAGATTCTGAAATAAAGAGAACAGAGCATTTCAAACTTGTAAAAAGGATGTATTACGGGAACAAAAATAAATGTTCAAAGGCAACTCCTTGTGTTCAGGAAGATTTTTTTTAACATATATGGGCTATGAAGATAAATAAGAGAGCAAAATGAGAAGAAGAAAAAGTATCTGGTCAAGATGCTTTAGAAAATGGGAACCAAAGAACCTAAGGAAAAATAATAATACATCTAAAAATACAACAGTAAAATTAATATCTGATTAGAAACCCTACAAAACAATGGACTCAGTGGTGTAGAAAGCAAACATGAGAATTATTCCAACAGGTAGAGAACAAGAGACTAAAATCACAAGTGAGAAGGTGGTAACAATAGAAGACAGTGAGCTAAGTGCACACGGTTTTCTTGAGAAAAAGGTCCTGTAAGACTGCCACAAGGAAAGACCCACAACTGTGGACCAAAAGCAGTCACCCAGCCCCAGGGAAAACTAAAGCAAAAAGGATCGGCTCGGTGCCTGCTCAAAGGACTAAGGCACCAGCCACTTACACCTGAGCTGGCGGATTCGAATCCAGCCTGGGCCCGCCAAACAACAATGACGGCTACAACCAAAAATGGCCGGGCGTTGTGGTGGGCACCTGTCGTCCCAGCTACTTGGGAGGCAGAGGCAAGAGACTCGCTTGAGCCCAAGAATTGGAGGTTGCTGTAAGCTGTGATGCCACAGCACTCTATTCAGGGTGACAGATTGAGGCTCTGCCTCAAAAAAAGGAAAAAAAAAAGCAAAAAGAACTGACACTGAGATGCATTCTAATGAAAAATCTAAATGGCAAAGGCAGAGAAAAAAATCCAACAAGCATCAAAATGGGAGCAGAAAGATTGCCACATGTACAAAGGGACAATTTTGGATGGCCTTAGACTCTTCCATCAAAAAACAATGGACTGAGTGGAGGCCATTACATAAATCTGTATATGTGATTAAACTGCGTGGAAGTACTACTACTACCGTTAGAGATGGTTCCAGACTTAGAATATTTCACTTATGATTTTTCAACTTTACAATGGTGTGAAAGTGATAACATTGAGTATTACATGAGACATTCAGTACTTAATTATAAAATAAGTCTTCTGTTAGATGATTTTGCCCAACTGAAAGCTAATTACGTGTTCTGAGCACATTACATTTAGAGTAGGTTAAGCTAAGCTATGAAGGCCAGTATATTAGGGATTTTTTTTTGAGACAGAGCCTCAAGTTGTCATCCTGGATAGAGTGCCGTGGCACCACAGCTCACAGCAACCTCCAATTCCTTAGCTCAAGCGAGTCTCTTGCCTCTGCCTCCCAAGTAGCTGGGACTACAGGCGCCTGCCACAACGCCCGGCCATTTTTTGGTTGCAGCCATCATTGTTGTTTGGCAGGTCCGGGCTAGATTCGAACCCGCCAGCTCAGGTGTATGTGGCTGGCGCCTTAGCCCGTTGAGCCACAGGTGCCAAGCCTATATTAGGGATATTACATACCTTTTCAACTTAGGTTTATCAGGATATAACCCCATTGTAATTTGGGAGCATCTATACAACTATGATGCACCCCCAAAATGACTGCATCTGAAAACTGGTGAAATCTGACTAAGTTTTGTACTCTAGTTAATAGTACTTTGCCAGTGTCCATTTCTGGGTTCTGATTTTATATTATCATTATATAAAATGTTGTCATTGGGGACAGTTGGACAAAGGTACGTGGGATGTCTCTGTACTAACCTGGCAACTTCCTATGAGCTTAAAGTATTAAAGAAAAAAAGACAAGAGATAAAAGTCTACTATAGAGATCTGAAAGAAACGATAAAAATGAATTCTATTATTCCGGTAAGTCAGGAAGTTGCTGTTTATAGGTGAAAGTAGTGGAGTCATTCTTAGTTATGAAAATAATGTGTGATGTCAAAGAATCCAAAGTAAAAGTTAAAACAAAATTATAAAAATTTACAAAAATTAAAAAATTTTAAATGAACGCTTATGCTGTAAAAGGTCTACTGATAAGCACTGAAGTTAACAAGCATTACATGTAAATAATTGTTATGAATATGATAAAACTAGAAGCAAATATCAAATATAATGTTTAAGAAATTATATCAGAAAAATGCCAGTGGAACAGTAAATTAGGTCTAAAACCTCATGATATACCAAACAAACCAAACTGAAACACACAAAAAAACAATAAATACAATCCTGAAATTAGGTTTAGAAGGCAGGAAATCAACTATTTGCTACTTTTCTTAACTTACATAGGGATCAAGAAAATATAGTGTCTTATTTTTTATGTTGATACTAAACATGTGGTTTAACTCTTAAAGCTATCTCAAGGCTCATTTTCGACTAACAGTATTTTCATTTTAACAGTTCTATCAAGTGATAACCCCATCGTTAAGTCATGGAGCATCTGCGCTAAGATTTCCCCCCCCCCCCCCCGAGTGTGGAGGAGGAGCACAGCAGCCATAAATTGGCCAGTGGATTAGCTCAGCCCTACCTCTTGAGTGATCAGCAATAAATGATATCAACAAAAGTCCCTGCCTTTTAGCACTTTCTAGTGATCCAGAGAGATAATAATGTAGTACCTCCGGGGACCTGGCCCATGTTCAGTGCTCAGTAACTATCAGACACTGGTAGCAAGAGTAGTGATGTTTATCTGCATCATTGCACTGTGGGTTCAAAATCCCTTATCTGAAATGCTCTCAGCTAGATATGAGAATTAAGGCATTTTAGGATATCAAAAGGAAATAACCTAAGTAGGTTTGGGATAGTACCTGGTACTTGTAACAACTGCTATAATAAAATGTATTCATTATCTATGTACAAAAGACTTAAAAAAAAAAAGAAACAATTGCTATAGTAAAATATATAAATATTCATTTTAAGTGGAGACAGATATCAGTTCAAGTTTTTCAGTTAAATAAGTTAATGACAAAACTTTCAGTTTTTAGAAAACTGATTTCAGATTTGCATAAGAGTGTCTGATAACCTGTATTTATAATAGACAAACATTAGAATGTATCTAAATGTATAATAATAGAGATATACATTATGATGAATTCATAAAACAGAAAACTGATCAGCTATTTAAAAAGTCCCCTTTTTGAAGAATAATGAAATGTGAAAATGTTCATGAATATTAGGTTAAAAAAAGGATAAGAAATATATATATAATGAATTAAATTTTATATAAGTAAACTTTATAGATGCTTATAATTCCAGAAAAAAAGACTGCAAGGAACCATACCAGTATGTTAAGTTAGCCACACCATGTTCTTCTTTATACTTTTCTGTATTTTCTAATCTTCTAAAATGATTAGGAAAGCAATCTAACAATTTTTAAGTCATTTATGGTTGACATTCCTGCGCAAGACCCTAAGAAATCTATACCGTCATTCCTGAAAGGCTCTGGACAATACTCAGTTCTCTCTGCACTGGACTGCCTTTCATTCTCTGTCAGAGATTCCCTCCTGGCACCTCAGGACAACCTGAGTCAGGCATCGGGACTGTTTTATACCCGCACCAAATGAAACTCTGGTGACCTTGCAAGTCAGTGGCAAAAACGGCATCAGTGGTGCAATTAAAACTTGAAAAGAAGTTACAAAAAAATTCGGCTCGGCGCCTGTGGCTCAACGGGCTAAGGCGCCAGCCACGCACATCTGAGCTGGCAGGTTCGAATCCAGCCCCCGGGCCCACCAAACAACAACGATGGCTGCAACCAAAAAATAGCCAGGCGTTGTGGCGGGCGCCTGTAGTCCCAGCTTCTTGGGAGGCGGAGGCAGGAGACTCCCTCGAGCCCAGGAATTAGAGGTTGCTGTGAGCTGTGATGCCACAGCACTCTATCCAGGGTGACAGCTTGAGGCTCTCTCTCTCAAAAAAAAAAAGAAGTTACAAAAAAATTCAGGGCCTGTTCAAATGTATTTGACTTTCAATCTTTTTCATAATACTCATCAAATTTCAATCACTTAGGAAACTGTTGGGAGGAAGGAAGGAGATCTCATTTGGGTTTGTTCCAGTGCTTCTCAGGATGAGAAGAAAAGGATATAAAACTTGGCAGGCCTAGCAATGAAAACAAACAAACAAACAATCATTTCATAGAGTCACTGAATGCTCAGCTTTGTGGAGGGGAGAAGCAGCAATCCATCTAGTCAATGGAATAAGATGGTATCAGTTCATACATAGCTCTAGTGGTCTCTTGTGAGCCGTCCCACATTGGGAATTCTCCATTGGTTTAATACAGTTTGAAAGTGGCTTACACCAAAAGGCTGCATTTTACAGAATCATTGGGGGATGTTATGAGCCTTAATTCAGAAGTTGGAACAAAAAGTAAATAAATGGTCAATCAGGGTGGCGCCTATGGCTCAGTGGGCAGCACGCCAGCCCCATATACCAAGGGTTCGAACCCAGTGCCAGCCAGGTAAAACAGCAGTGGCAACTGCAACAAAAAATAGCCGGGCATTGTGGCAGGCGCCTGTAGTCACAGCTACTCGGGAGGCTGAGGCAAGAGAATCACCTAAGCCTAAGAGCTGGAGATTGCTGTGAGCTGTGATGCCACAGCACTCGGAATTCCGAGAGCAACAGAGTGAGACTCTGTCTCAAAAAAATAAAATAAAATAAAATAAGTAAATAAATAAATAAATGGTCAATCAACTTAACACCTAATCATGCAAAAGACCAGATGGGTTGATATTTAATTGCTTTATTTGGAATTTATAGATTGCAATAGTCTTTTCAACCATTGCTGAGAGCAAGAGAGATGCTTGTATAAAGCTTTTGTCACACCTAAATTACAGTCAGCTATGAAGTTAGGTAAGAAGTTAACTCTTAGCTTACTTACTCCCTGTTTACAGACAAATTATCCACTTGGGATACTTTTTTATTTGAGGTGTGCTAGTCCTTCTCCCCTGCTTCCTGCCTCTCCCCCTTCCCTTCTTCCAAAGAGAAGCAACAGGACCATGCAATTGGAACCTTCCTTAAAACAATGACTTTCCAGGTAAATGGTTCACTCACCCTATCCCAGCTGAAACAAAGCCCCAGGCGATCGAGCTGTTTCCTCATATGTTCGATATTACTGAGAAACAAAGAAAAGAAAGTTTGGTTTTTAGAGCAGGTTTAAGGCAACAAGCAAACTAAAATTTGACAATGTAATGGGAAACTGAAAAAGTCTAGATTATTCAAAGGGGTTTTAAGTGTTGCTTTGCCCTGGCATAAAAATGAACCACTAACAATCAGCAAAAATACCAATGTTGTTATCTGGAACTCAAGCAACCACCAAAAAGAAATCTCAAAGTTTAAGCTTGGTGCACCATCAGTACGCCATGCTTCGTGCATTACTCCCGCAGCTCCCAAGTGTTCTCGGCACCCCAAAACATCCATATTTAGGATCTCAACTGCTTTCCTGACTAGTCACAATTGGGTATGGACTTTCTTTCCACTAATGCCACTCTGCTGCCCTGTGCTAACAACACAATGACTTTGTCTTGAGATGAACTCAACGACTGGCTTGCTGTGGATGAAGCTATTCCAGTAACTCAGGCACTAAATGCAGATGACCTTGTAGAAGCTGTTGTGAATCAGGAGAAAAAGAACATTGCAGAGGAAGAAGAGAGTGATGAGGACACTGTGAGGTGGAAAATGCACCCTGGCAGGTGGCTACTGCAGCATTTGAAACTGTAATAGCCTTTGCAGAACAGCAACCTCTTCACTCCTTAGCACCTTACACAGCTACATTCCATGCGAAACCTGACTTTGTATGAGAGGCATCGGGCCTCAAAGCAAGCTGGTATTTGTTTATATTTCAGGAAATATGCGCACAATTTTGCCCATACAGCTAAATCTTCTGCTGATGTAGATCCAGGACCATCCATATCCACTTCTCTTAATGCTGTCCTAGCTATAGCATCACCAGACTCCGATGATCCCTATGTGATGTCCCCAGTGAACCCTTTATCCCAACTGTAACAGTTTTTTTGTTGTTGTTTTTGTTGTTGCTGTTGTCAGACTCCAATGATCCCTATGTGATGTCTACCCAGTGAACCCTTTATCCCGACTGCAACAGTCTCACTGTATCGCCCTTGGTAGAGTGCTGTGGTGTCACAGCTCATAGCAACCTTGAACTTAAGCGATTCTCTTGCCTCAGCCTCCCAAGTAGCTGGTATTACAGACGCTGGCCACTGCATCCGGCTATTTTTTGTTGCAGTTGTCATTGTTGTTTAGCTAGTCTGGGCAGGGTACAACCCCACCACTCTCGGTATATGTGGCTGGCGTTGTAACCACTGTGCTATGGGCACCAAGCTCCAAATGTTAACAGTTTAAAGTATTAAAGAGTGTTACTTGAAATTATAAAAAAAGGTAGTGGAAGTTAAAAAATGTTTTGACTGCCATTTACCTAAAATTGTATGCTGCATTTACAAAGCTGTTTCATAACATAGTAAAACTGTGTTTATAAGTCAAGTTAGTCTTTATTCGCCTTAATTTGCTTTTAATTAGTGTATTTCAATATTAACATCAAGTCAATACAGAGTTTATGGTATGGAATGGGGTATATAATTAGTTAGGCCTACTTTTTTTTTTTTGTAGAGACAGAGTCTCACTTTATCGTCCTCGGTAGAGTGCCATGGCATCACTCAGCTCACAGCGACCTCCAACTCCTGGGCCTAGGCGATTCTCTTGCCTCAGCCTCCCAAGTAGCTGGGACTATAGGTGCCCGCCACAACACCCAGCTATTTTTTTTTGCAGTTTAGCTGGGGCCGAGTTTGAACCTGTCACCCTCGGTATGAGGGGCCGGCGCCCTACTGACTGAGCCACAGGTGCCGCCCCAGTTAGGCCTATTTTTAATAGTAACTCTCAAGCAACCAGAAACTACATTTATCTAGGATCTATCAATCCTCTTAGGTGCCAGATAATAGAGAGTATTAAAGGACACTCCTTATTTGGACACATACAGAATCCACTAGAAACCACAATGAGCTGGGCTCAGAAGCTCACACCTACAATCCTAGCACTTCAGGAAGCCAAGGTGGGAAGATCACTTGAGGCCAGGAGTTCAAGACCAGCTGAGCAAGAGCAAGACCCCATCCCTACAAAAAATTACAAACTAGCCAAGCATGGTGGTACACACTCGTAGTTTCAGCTACTTGGGAAGCTGAGGCAAGAATACTGCTTGAGGTTCTTGCAGGAGTGTGAGGTGGCTGTGCACTACGATGATGCCACTGCAATCTAGCCTGGGCAATACAGTGATATCCAGTCTCAACAACAAAACAAACCACATGGATGATCTCTAACCCTGAAGACTGGCCATTCAGATAGGCATCCCTGTGACAAGTGCCCTCCTGGCTCATCCATGTTTCTAAGATTCTGCACAAATTTAAGCCAACCACTTACAAGGTTCAAGAGTGGTGGAAACAACTTTAATGTATAAATAGTGGGAATGAAAAAGAAACCATACGATGCTTGTTAATTAAAACCTAAAACCTAAAACTGTCCAACATTTGGGAAACAGGGGGAGAAGTGAGTTAATCAACTCATAATGAATAAGAAAGTTCAGAATAATAGAATTCCAATACAAATTCAGAATGAATGAATAACACTTCATTACAGAATAAGAAAATAATAAAGAAAAAGGACTAATTCATTTCTACTGCATCCTCTGTCAGTTCAAACTGACTGAAAATATAAAAACCATAAAAGTCCTCTATGGATCTCTGATTAGCTAATAACAGCCGATTTAATTCCAGACAGTGCTAAGCACTTTGCTTAATCTTTACCCAATCATATGAGGTAGGAACTATGACTTTCCCTCTTTTACAAATAAACTGAGGCACAAAGAGGTTAAGCAACTTGCTCAAGGTGATCAGCTAGCAATAAGGAAAGGCAGAATTTGCACCTAAGTGGCCTGATTCTGGGGCCATCTTTCTAATGGCTTTGCTCATTAATAGAGGCTGCAAGCTTTTTCTATAAAGGGCCACATGGTGAATGTGTTTAGTTTTGTGAGCTTACAGTCTCTGTCACCACTACACAACTTTGCCACTGTCTCATAAAAGCAGCCATGAATGATACAAAATGGAATCAGTGTGACTATGTTCCAGTATAACTTTATTTACAGAAACAGACAGGGTCAGATTTAGCCCACAGGCCATATCAAACTGATACCATGCTTGTTACATTTTATTTGAATTATCATTTCATCCTTTTTTTCATCTCTCCCATTAAGCTAAAATTAACCATAACTGGAAAAGTAGAAAGTAGGCATTAGGAAGGAAAAAAGAGAAGTGTATGAGTAGGTGGAAGTGCAGGTGTCACTGCAATGCAGCATTGGGCAAAATAAGCAAAGGGACGTGCGAGACACTGGGGACAGGCTCAGGAACTCCCTTCGAGGTCTCTGCGGGGTTGAGTGGGGGGGGAAGGGTCCCAGGTCTTTGTGGAAGGCGCCCGAAAGATTCTGCCAAGCTCCTGCTGTATGCTCCTCAGGACTTTATCAGGAGGGAGAGGGATGGGCTGCTGGCCCACATGTACCTGGAAGCCTGAGGTATAAGTGAGATTGGGAGTGTTCCCTCTTGGGGAAAGCCACACCCAGCATTAAGTAGCCATAGGTAGTTTCACAATGAATGTCTAAGTTCCTCTTGCTTCTGAATGGTGAAGAAATGCAAAAAATTAACAGCATTTTCAGAAAAAATTAAAGCATAGTATTTGGATATAGGTTAAACTACAGTCACAAAGAAACATAGAAATTTAACAAATGTGACCCTTTTCTCCTGCTTTTTCTTTCCAAATCTAAACACTTAACGAAAGAATTTCACAAATAACAAAGCATCAAAGTGAACAGATGACTAAATACCCCAAACCCTCTTTGTTATTTCTTAAATAATAAATATACTATATTAAAAAATATACACTAATAATATACAATCTTATTTCTCTCCTGCCAGGCTACAATGTATTGTTTGCTTTGTCTTCTTCTTCTTTTTTTTTTTTTTTTAGTTTATGTCTCATTTTTATTTTTATTTCTTTTGAAACTGAGTCTCACTCAAGGCCCTAGGTTGAGTGACATGGGATCATCATACCTCAGAGCAAGCTTAAACTTTTGGGCTCAAGCAATCCTTTTTCCTCAGCCCCCTGAGTAGCTGGGACTTACAGGTGTCTATCACGATGTCTGGCTAGTTTAGTTCTTCTATTTTGAGCAGAGATGGGGTCTCGCTCTTGCTCAGGCTAGTCTTAAACTCTTGAGCTCAAGCAATCCACCTGCCTCGGACTCCCAGAGCGCTAGGATTACAGGTGTGAGCCACTGGCCCGGCCCGCTTGGCTTTCTATTTCTCATGTATTGAGTAATAAACATTTTTAAATGCTTTGGCACACAAGAATTTGAATAAACCTGTAAAAACATACCTTTGTGTCCAACTTTTTGGATGTAGATTTCTTTCAATGGCAGCATTTTCAGCAGGCAATCCAAAAGCATCCCAGCCCATGGGATTGATGACCTGGTTAACACCCAGAAGAGGAATATCGTCATGGCAAATCACTAAAAACCGTACCCATATTCTTTTCTGGGCAATAAGCAGGATTCCCTCCTGCTAACATGTCTTATCTGTGGCTGGATGATTTCAAACTAGGCATTTGAAAGCCACCTGGCTACCTATAACACTGTGGAGAAGGGAATTTAAAAGGTGCTTTCTTACCAAAGTGCCCAAGACAGTTATCTCTAAGGAGTTACTTTCATGAATATTTTGTCTCTTCTTTTTCTATCTCTATTGTCTCTAGGGAACCCAAATTATTTTTCTAAAACTATAAAAAGTTTCTTTCAATTTAAAAATATGTATATAAAAAATTTACAGGCTTTCAAAATGTTTACCTCATGTAAATATTTTCCAAATAAGAAGATGTGCTTTCACTGGTCACATGTGGCTATACATATTTAAGCTTAATTAAAACTAAATAAAATGAAAACTATAGTTCCTTAGTCTCACTAGCCACCTTTCAAGTGTGTAGTAGCCACACATGGCTTGTGGTTACTGAACCCAACACTGCATATATAGGACGTTCTCGTCACTATCGAAGTCCTTCTAGTGGTTCTCAACCTGTGGGTCGTGACCCATAGGCATTGTATTAAAGGGCCGCAGTATTAGGAAGGCTGAGAACCACTGTCTAGACAGTGCTACACTGGACATGCACAATGACTGGTGACCTTGCAGGTGCTTCTCAATAGTCCCAGCTCTACATTGACCTAAGGAGGTCCATCCCAACCCTCCTCAGAGGCCCAGGCCTGTTCCCTTCTCATCGCTTGCCTGAATCCAGCCCCTATTCCCACCTTTGTGCTCATCACTCAACACTTGGCTCAAGCTTGCCCCACATACCAGAGCCCTGCTCTTCCTCTCTCTTCTTCTACCTCTCTCTCCGCTAACACTCTTCAGAAAGGCCTGCTCCCCGTTTCTTCCTGAAGCCCATCCCTTTCAACCCTACCAATAAGGAAGGGAACTTTGGCTCGGCACCCATAGCACAGTGGTTACAGTGCCAGCCACATACACCAAGGGTGGTGGGTTCGAACCCAGCCCAGGTCAGCTAAACAACAATGACAAATGCTACAAAAAATAGCTGGGCATTGTGGTGGGCACCTGTAGTCCCAGCTAAGACGAGAGAATCACTGAAGCCCAAGAGTTTGAGGTTGCTGTGAGCTGTGACACTACAACACTCTACCAAGGGCAACATAGTGAGACTCTGTCTCAAAAAAAAAAAAAAGAAGGGAACCTCCTACTCCTACTCAAACAGTCAGCCATATAGACTCCACAGATTAACTTTTGTGACTAGATAAAAGGAAATCTTTTGACCAAGCCCTGCATAGCATTTATGGTAATTTCCGAAATATCTTCCTCTATTCAACATAGTGCTAAAAGTCCCAGCCAGAACAATCAGACAAGAGAAGGAAATCAAGGATATCCAATGGCGCAAAGAAGAGGTCAAATTATCATGCCTCGCTGATGATATAATCTTATATATATTATCTAGAAAACCCCAAAGATTCTGCCAAGAGACTCCTGGAATTGATAAATAAATTCAGCAAAATCTCAGGTTTCAAAATCAATGTATATATACTAGTTGCTTTCATATATGCCAATATATGAAAATACATTCTTAGTCAAGCTAAGAATTAAATCAAAGATGCAATACCTTTCACAGTAGCAACAAAGATAATAAAATACCTACTAAGAAGGTGAAAGACCTCTATAGAGAGAACTATGAAATACTGAGGAAAGAAATTGCAGAGGATGTAAACAGATGGGAAACATACCATGTTCATGGACCATGAACATAATCAACATCATTAAAATGTCTACACTTCCCAAAGTGATTTACAGATTTAACACAATCTCCATTAAAATACCAATGTCATTTTTTGACAGATCTAGACATTTTTTGACAGATCTAGAAAAAAATAGTTCTATGCTTCATATGGAACCAGAAAAGACCCTGAATAGAAAATGCAACCTAATGCAATATGAACAAATCAGGAGGCATCACTGTACCAGATTTCAGGTTATACTCTAAGGCTGTAGTAACTAACACTGCATGGGGCTGGCACAAAAACTGAGTCATATACCTATGGACCAGAATAGAGAACCCAGACATGGAAGGAACTATCCTCATATTGCCATCTGATCTTTGACAAAGCAGACAAAAACATACAGGTTGGAAAAGAATCCCTATTCAATAAATGGTGCTGGGGAAACTGGACAGCCACGTGTAAAAGACTGAAACAGGATGCACATCTCTCACCACTCCTAAGAATTAACTCACAATGGACAACAGTCTTAAACCTAGGACATGAAACTATAAGAATTCTAAAAGAAAATGTTGGAAAAACTCTTATAGATATTGGCCTATGCAAAAAATTTAAGAAGACCCCAAAAGTAATCATAGTAACAATAAAAAATACATGGAACCTGATCAAATTAAAAAATTTCTGCACAGCCAATGACACAATCAATAAAGCAAACAGGGTGGTGCCTGTGACTAGGTGAGTAGGGCGCTGCCCCCATATACTGAGGGTGGCAGGTTCAAACCCGGCCCCTGCCAAACTGCAACAAAAAAATAGTCAGGCGTTATGGCAGGTGCTTGTAGTCCCAGCTATTCGGGACGCTGAGGCAAGAGAATTGCCTAAGCCCAGGAGTTGGAGGTACTATGAGCTGTGTGACCCAATGGCACGCTACTGAAGGCGATAAAGTGAGACTCTGTCTCTAAAAAAAATAATAATAATAAAAGTAAAGCAAACAGCCTACAGAATGAGAGATAATATTTGCATGCTATATCTATAAAGGGGTAATAACCAGAATCTACAAAGAACTTAAGCAGATCAGAAAGAAAAAAAATCAAACAACCTCATTAAAAAGTGGGAAAATGACATGAAGAGAAACTTTTCAAATCAAGATAAGACTCTAATAGCCAACAAACACAAAAAAAAAATGTTCAACATCTCTAATCATTGGGAAATGCAAATCAAACCACGATGAGCAGTCACCTAACTGCAGTGAAAATGGCTTTTATCAAAAAGTCCCCAAACAGGTTCGGCACCTGGAGCACAGTGGTTACAGAGCACAGTGGTTACAGCCACATACACCCGAGACTGGTGGGGCTGGCAGGCACCTAAATTCCCAGCTACTTGGGAGGCTGAGGCAAGAGAATCTCTTGAGCCCGGGAGTTTGAGATTGCTGTCAGCTGTGACACCACAGCATTGTACCAAGGGCGACATAGTGAGACTCTGTCTCAAAAAAAAAAAAAAAAGGTTCCCAAACAATAGATGCTGGCATGGAGATAGAAAGGAACTCTTAAACACTGTTGGTGGGATTGCAAACTAGTACCTCTTCTACATTAAACAGTACAGAGATACCTAAATAACTAAAAGTGGACCTACCATTTAATCTAGTAATCCTGCTATTGAGTATTTTCCCAAAGGAAAAAAGACATTTTATTAAATAGACACTTGCATTTGAATGTTTATTGCAGCACAATTTACAATCACAAAGATGTGGAAATAACCCAAGTGGTCATCAATACCTGAGTGGATTAACAGAATGTGGTATATGTATACCTTGGAGTACTACTCAGCCATAAAACAATGGTGATCTAGTATCTTTTGTAACAACCTGGATGGAAGTGGAGACCATTCTCCTTGTGAAGTTTCACAAGAAAGGAAAAACAAACACCACATGTACTCAATACTAAATTGGAACTAGTGGGTCAACACTTAAGTACACACATGAAAGTGAAACTCAATGACAATTAAGTAGGTAGGAGGGGAGAGGTGGGAGAAGGGGTGTAATGTACACTTTCCGGGTGAAGAGTCTGCTTATAACTTTGACTTAAGATGTACAAAAGGAAATTATGTAACCAAAATACATACACACCAAAATCAAAAACATAAAATAAAATGCACCTCCACCAAATATCCTCTGTCTTAAAAGGACTTGCCAACGGCCAGCTGTGCTTTTCTGGTATAAGAAATGCTCCACGTATAGCTCCCTCATCTCCCCGTCAGCATCCTCATCTGTAAAATGGGGAGATGACAGTAGCTACCTCATCCGATCTCCGTGAGGACTAGGTGAGCTCATATGAGAAAAGCACTGAGAATGGTGCCTGCCATGCAGTAAAGTGCTATATACAAGGTCAGACAATTAAGTTCGTGAACTTGTCCTAGAAAAACCGCTACACACCTCATTGCTGAACATCGCTATGGTCACCTTCAAAGTTCTCCCCTTGGGGAGCTATGCACTGACACCAGTGCCTCGTCCACACTTCAACTTATTCTAGGATGAGTTTGTGAAGGTTATTGTCAGACCTGGAATTTCTACTCTTGTTCAAAGAACAGGGAATCACAAGATCTTAGTGCTCAAAGAGGTTTCTGAAACATATCCTTCACCCCCACCCCCTCATTTGACAGTTCCAGCAACAGTGGCCCAGCAAGAGTGAGTAACCTAAAAGCAACCACCTTAAACAAGGACAGGCCAGCAAGACATTCTTTTCTTCTCTTTCTTTCTTTCTTTTTTTTTTTTTTAATTGAGATAGTCTCACTATGTCACCCTGGGTAGAGTGCCATGGTGTCACAGCTCACAGCAACCCCAAACTCTTGGGCTTAAGTGATTCTCTTGCCTCAGCCTCCCAAGTAGCTGGGACTATAGGTGCCTGCCACAATGCCTGGCTAGTTTTTTGTTATTGTTGTCATTGTTTTAGTCAGCCCTGGCCAGGTTCAAATCCATCAGCCCTGGTGCATATGGCCGGTGCCCTAATCACTGAGATACAGGCACTGAGCCAAGGCATTCTCTTCTCCAAGCTGATAACCAGTAATAGCTGAGCACCAGTAATAGCTGAGCTAGCAGCTTAAATAGCAAGTTCTCTCAATCTGACTCACACCCCATGAGCAGGAAAAACAGCTTCAAACGTGTACTGTAGCATCACAGGAAAGCCAGGCTCTCTGCTCTGTCAGGAAAAACGCTCCTATTTACATAACTCAGTCCGCTACCATCCTCTGAAACTGACTCCTGCCACAAAGCCACAGCTTCCTTCTGAAGCCTGCTGGGGGGGAGGATTACCCAAGGTGACGCTGAAATTTCTGGTAAACAGCCCATTTCAGTTGTCCCTCTTACATCAAGACCCTAGTCAGTCAACTGCCCTGAGGTGGGCTTTGTTTTGTTTTGCTTTTGAATCACGCAGAGAACCCAAGTTCACATACTTTTCTTTGGGAGAACAGTGAATACGCAGAGGCAGCTGTACAACCTCACCACTGATATCAGAAAGGGACATTTTTGACTAAAGAAATAGGTCTCATTTTCTTTATAAATAACTTTTTTTCTGAGTATAGAAGTAATGCATATTCACTGTAGATATGGCAACCATACAGCCATACATCACAGTTACATGCGGTAAATTTGCATCCAGTTTTTTGTTTGTTTGTTTAGAGACAAGGTCTCACTGTCACCCAGCCTGGAGGTCACTATAGCTTCAAATCTCTGGGATCAAGGCATCTTCCTGTCTCAGCCTCCTGAGTAGCTGGGACTATAGGTGAGCACCACACACAGAGCTAGTTTTTAAAGAAAATCTGTGTACAGACAGGGTCTCGCTCTGTTCCCCAGACTAATCTCAAACCACTGGCCTCCAGCCTCAGCGCCCCAAAGTGCTGGAATTACAGGTGTGATCCACTGCACCTGACCTGTATCCAATTTTTAAAAATTGAATTCATATTGAAAGGACCAATGTGATGCCATTTTGTTAACAGACTCCATTTTACAGGTCACTGTGTAATTTGCTGTGTAATGCTAGTTTTGCAAATTTTGGTTCCTTGCTCTAGTTCCCCCTGACCACCCCCACTGGTTGAACAATACCAGCCCCTTCCTACTTAGCGACCACCCAACCATTCCTGGCACCTCCGAGGTATCCAACCAACAAGTGACAAGACACCTGGACTCATCCTTACTCCACACTTCCCTTATCCCATTCCCCACCTCCCAACTTCCTTTCGTACACTATAAGAATAACTCAGCCCCACCCCCCGGGACTGTTCAGATCGATCCACCATTTTGACAGAGCTGAAGGCCCGAGCCTAGGCTTGTAATAAACTTCACCCTTTGTTTTTGCATCAGGGCGCCTGGTGTGAGTTTCTTCTGGGGGGGACTCCGAAATTTGGGCACAGCAATATTACTTATATATGTATTTTTATTTCCTTTTTTCACACTGTACATTGTATCAGCACATTCTCTAGTGACTGCTTTGAATGGCCTGCTGTATTTAACTGTTTTCCTAAAAGTTGTTTCCATTTTTCACTATAAAAAAATAACCAATGATGACTATTCTTAGAAAAAAATCTTTGGGCTCAGCGCCTGTGGCTCAACGGGCTAAGGCGCCAAGCCACGTGCACCTGAGCTGGCGGGTTCGAATCCAGCCCCAGGGCCCTCCAAACAACAATGACGGCTGCAACCAAAAAATGGCCCAGCGTTGTGGCGGGAGCCTATAGTCCCAGGTACTTGGGAGGCGGAGGCAGGAGACTCGCTTGAGCCCAGGAATTGGAGGTTGCTGTGAGCTGTGATGCTACGGCACTCTACCCAGGGTGACAGCTTGAGGCTCTTTCTCAAAAAAAAAAAAAAAAAAAAGAAAAGAAAAAAATCTTTGCGCATACATCTAACATGTCCTTTAGAAAAATGTCTAGAAGTAGAACCACAGAGTAAAAGGGTATGAAAAATTTAAAGACTTTTGACATATACAACCAAATGACCTTTCCCTAGAAAGGCTACGGCAAGTCACACTTGCACCTGCACACCAGCACCCAGAATGTCCTTCCACCTTCATTCAGCCAAGGACTCTCTAAGGTGCACACTGACATCACTCACTGGCCAATGGTCATCTCTGCAAAAGTCCCTTAAGCTCTTATGCTTCAAATTGTCCCAAAGTGGACTCATCTTGCAATCCCAGTCATCAGATCTGTTTTTTCCCAAGTCTTTGTCTTAGCAGGCAGTAGTAAGAGGATCCAGTGGCTGAAGCAACTCACTTAGAAGTCATACTTCCATTACGTACTTTTTAAAATTTGAGTTTTAGTAGTTTTATAGAATAATTCCACATAAACAACTAAGACCTTCTATCTAAAATCAGAGCCCCTCTAACTCATTGGCTAGTTAACAATAAACACTAACCAAGGACAGCTCTCCAGGAGCCTATGTGGTTTGAGAGCACAAGTCCTAACCCAAATCTGCCATTTACTATCAGTGGGACCTGAGGCACATGACTTATTCCCAGTGAGGACTGCCAATCTTAAAAACGCATTAGCCTAGCTCCAGAGGGAGGCATGTGCCTAAATCCTTATCCAGATAGCTCCAGTAGTGCTGGGCAGAGTGCTGGAGGGACTGGGATTCTCTTTTCCCCTTGGTCAGGAGTCATAAGGGATTCAGGTGGCTCTGATCCCCACCTTGTGGAAATGTCAGAGAATGTCAGCTGGTGTGTGGAGGGTAGCAGAAATGAGAAAGGAGAAGAGACTGGGGAAACTGATGTGCTCCAAAGACCTGATCCGAATCCCCCCGGGCCTGGCTCCTGCAACATTTCTTTTGATTTTGTGAGTTTCAGGATCTGTAAAAATAAACAAAACCTTCCTTTTTGCTAAAGCTAGTCTGAACTGGATTTTCTATCCAAAAATTCTGACTAAAACATCCCTAAGTTTTCTCTTGAATATTGCTTGATCCATAGATAACCAACATTTTCCTGTATTCACTATTAAGCTTCACAATTCTTTTTTTTGTATTTAATTTTCAAGAGCAAAAAAAAAAATCCAGTGCTGGGTTACTAGAAAGTTCTACATGCTTCCCTGGAACGCCTGAGTTCAGCTTCCTAAATTATCCTAGGGCTGCTTCATTGGCAGAATAATATAATTGTTGTGTAACTGTTCCACAAGAAAGGGTAAAACTTAATTGCCATTTGGTTTCTTTGTCAGAACTGCCAAAATGGCACTGATTCAATGTTTCTGCCAATCAACATTCTGTTAGGTGCTGTCCATATTTTTTTAATAAAGTCAACAAAGAGACTGTCATAAAACACCCATCTGGATTCACATAACATACTTACTCATTTCTATTTTTGTTTTCAGATGGAATTAACATGAAAAGATATTCTTAGTTCGCATGTTATCTAAGCTGTCTATGAAAATAAAGTTAAGAAAATCTTAAAGTTCCTTAGTATTGCATATTCTTACTAAAAAAATGAACAAAAAACAAACATCTGTCCTAGAGAGAATAACAGAATTCAGACTATGCTGAGGCCTTTTTGCATCTTGAAGTCAGAATACTTCTTTCTACTGTGGGCCAGATTGCTGGATAAGTGTCTCTGGGAGTCAAGCTTCTGTGGAACAGGAAAGGCCCCCACTGCTTCTATGCGCTGGGCTCCCAGTGACCAAGCACAAGGCTCTTTCTTGTGCTATAAGATGATTCATTACTGTCAAGGGGGAAATGAAGTGAAAACCTAAAATAAGATTACAAAATACTGGGCAGCGCCTGTGGCGCAAAGGAGTAAGGCGCTGACCCCATATGCCGGAGGTGGTGGGTTCAAACCCAGCCCCAGCCAAAAACTGCAAAAAAAAAAAAAGATTACAAAATACTAAAGCTTGTCTCTTTCCCCCAGGCAGCGGTTCCATTTTTTGGTCACATTGCTATACCGTTTGTCAGATGCTTCCTTTGCAGAACCGCTCGTATCTTTGTCTTCATCTTCATCTCTTCTGCATTGTTCAGACAATCCTTCCTTCCAGCTACATGCTGCATTTTCTAGCCTTTCATTTCTCTTTGGCCAAGACCAGAAGAACTCTAAACTCTTGTTTTTGTTTTTAAAATTCCGGTTCCTTCTTTTCTATCACTATAACGTGTTTCAACTTTTCCAAAGTTGACAAAGTAACTGAGTCTACAACTCAAAAGTGTTAACTAAGCAATTTACCTTAAAAAAAAAAAAGAAAATCAGCATCTGGACTTACATACGGCAACCCACCTGAGACCTCCCAATTTCCTAGACATTACCCTCTTCTTAGATGTAAGTGCTTTCTGCAGCTTCTGAACATTTTTTCTGGTTGTTGGATTTTTATATTTCTATTTAAAATTTACTTGGAGATACATAGCATGTCAATGTGGAAAGACAGGAAGGTAATCTCACAGAGAGGGTAGAGACTGCAAAAGATCATTAAAACATAATAAATTTAAAAATATTCAGAAACCAAATGGAGAAAAAGTTCTAGTAGCTACAATTTGAAAATCCATAAAATTAACTTCCAAAGTCCAAAACACCATCAGTTCTACCTGGTTCTTAAAACAAATACTCCATGGAGTATTAAAATGGAGTGAAAGGGACAGTGAAACTACACAGAAATTTGGAAAGGCAGGACATCACCACACTCTCTAGACTGGAGAGACCAAGTGACGAAGAAGTGTTAACTGAGCCCAAGGACTGAGCTCGGCTGCAGGAGCTCAACCAAGCTGGTTAGCTCAGATGGAACGAACAGGATCAGTGGAAAAGATACAACCAGGGCAGAGAGAGAGAGAGAGAGAGAGAGAGAGATATTCCCTGATTTTCCCCCATCCTCCTGATCTCCAGTCTTACCAGCATTTCCTATTGTTCAAAACCAGCATGAAGCCTGCTGAGAAGAAGGGTCTGATAGCAAATTGGCAAGGACCAGCACGGGAACACTAGCAGGATAGCATAACCCACCTCAATTTGAGATCTCAAAGAGTCAGGGCCAGCTATTAAGACAGGCAATCGGGAGTTATTGATGAGGGCAAACACAGGGACCAGAGAGCTGGCTAGGAGGTGAGGCCTGCGAGCTGGGGGTGTGGACAGTCACATGGCCGTGGCACACCCTGCAGGACCTTCTAGGTCACTCCAGGCTAAGCTGGTGTCTCAGGGTCAGCAGGCAGGATGGAGGGCAACAGACTAGGAAAGAGGATGCAGGAGAGAACACAGTTCCTTATGACAATGCACAGACAAGGCTCTGGGGGACACTGCATGCAGGGGAGGGTGGTCAAGGGGGATTCATTCCAACCTTATCTATGCTGTGTTTCTTTCTTTCTTCCTTTTTTTTTAAGGAGAACTATGGAACTTTTTGTATAATTTAAAAAATACTTTTATTTTTTAAGAAAGAACAGGTAAAGGGACTTGTGTGCTTCTAACACAAGAACTAAGTTCAAGTAGAATTAAGAGTCTGGAGACAGAAGAAAAGGAAGCCTAGGCAGCTGATCATCTGCCTCCCAGTACAGGGAGGAACAGTGCAACTGCTCCTACCAAAGAGCCAACCAGTTCCCTGGGGGTGACCAACCTTCTCCCCTTTCATCACAAAACAAAACTTTGTATTTGAAATCAGTTCAGCTTCTAATTGACAGCAACCATGGTTACTGCTTCTCCAAAAACTGCTATTTTCAGAGGGTGTCATGTGGTGTCTTTGGAGTAGATTCAATACTTTCTATTTCCAAGAAATGAGAAACACAATATTTAATTTTGTTTAGCAAGTGTAATAACCCACCATTAGTACAGATTGGAGATAAAAATCAAGCAAATGCTTCAGATTAAAAAAAATGAATGACAATACCTAGACCCAAAGCAGCAGATCTCCTCTGGGAATGTAGGGAGATGTGACAGGCAGATAAATCAGCCAGTTTCTAATCAAGACACTGGGCCAGCAATTCATTCTCCCCTTCAAATTACATCTGAGAGGATAAGTCCTGGAAATCCACTATCTACCTTCAGATGCTACCGAGATTTGAAAATTTGAACTGATGGCATGCCTTGCACTCTCTGGGCACTTCATAAACACTTGTTGACTGGCAAACTGAAAACCAGTGGAACACATAATATATGACCGTTTACTTGCAAAGAACTTCCCTTGTTTCCTGATATTTGTGGATAATTATATTATGATTATGCAGCTGCCAGACACATAGCCTCAATTTTCCTCCTCCTCTGCAGTGAATAGCAAAAAGGCCCAAGCAGAAAACTACTTGGGCAATGCCTGGTGGCTTTTTGCCTGAGACAAATTAGTCCAACTCTATGAGGGGGGACTTGGCACTTTGATGCTTTTATCACCCGGCTTCTGGACCAGAAGGTGCTGAGTAGACTAGCCGAGGTGGGGGGGCGGGCAATTTTATTTTCCAACCATCTGTGCATACAACATATGAAAACACAACAAAGTCACCATATGGAGCTAAGCTTTAAATGTGTCATCAGACATTCTATGAGTTTAAGAAGAATCCGATTGGCAATGCAGCCTTTTCTGATTACTGGAAGAGAATGTATCTCTGGCTTTAAATGGCTCCTGCTCAAACATCCAAACCTCAGGACTCCCTTATTATTGCTATTAATTAGGTTAAACTTGAAAACTGCACTATAGCTTTTAAAGGGTGTTCTCAGTGATCACCTCACATAAACCCCACAAAAATCTGTGAGGCAGGCAGGTCAAGATTCATCATTGCTTTGATGACTGATTCCTGACTGATGTCACAGCTAAAGAACATAGTACTCTACTCACACAGTCCACATCTGACCTATGTGTGTGTCCATGGTCTGGTCAGCTGCTATCTCCTCATTTCAATGTCATCTGTTGTGAACCTAGAGAACCACGTCATTTGGCTCCAGGGAGCAACCATTCCCAGTCATCTAAGAGCTCCAGAACTATCTGGAATGTCTACTCAAAATGCAGATTCCTAAGCTTCTTCACTCAGATGTGAAATCTGCCTTTTTAGCAAACTCCTCAGAGGATCATCTCACATCCGCATGTTTAAGACTCACTGCCATATAGAGAAAGGCTTACAAAGCATAAATAGTCGGATGTCAAAATTAATGATGAATGTCACAAACCCCGCAGACTCAAATTGAGAAGTATAATCTTTCAATTGAGAAGTATGATCTTTCTATTTTTATTTTCACATTAATGATAATCTTAAGAGAGTACTCAAGAACATTCTGGGTCATTCAGATCACTTTACGTGACAGTCATTAGACCCATTCATAAACACTTTGTTTCTCCTCAGCATCCTCGCACGCAGTAGGAGTACACTTCTTTACCTCTCCGAGATTGGCTATGGCCATGTCAATGTGACGTGAGTCCAGGTGGAAGACTTAAGAGCCAGTGGGGAGTCACCACACCTTCTTCCCCTAGCCACGGAAACCTGGGAGTCACCCACCAAGGTAAGCACCACCTTCGGCCAGATCCTGACTACCTCGAACACGGCCCTCCTGCTGGACATGCAGCAAAAGCAAGAAATAAACTTTTGTTGCTTTAAGCCACTGAGACTATTACTAAAGCATAACTTAATTTTCTGACTAACAAACCTTGTTACCAAGAAGGACAACTGAGGATTGGGCAACTGAGGTTGACTTTGTGTTCATAATTACAAAGGTTTAGATTTGTGAGAGAAAAAAAGAAAATGCAATCCAGAAGAGAATCTGAGGTCTTATGAACAAATTCCTTTATATATAACTTTTTAAAATGACATAGAAAGAAACAGAAGATCTGAATAACCCTATAGCCACTAAAGAAACAGAATTTTTTTTTTAGTGACAGAGTCTCACTTTACCACCCTCGGTAGAGTGCTGTGGCATCACAGCTCACAGCAACCTCCAACTCCTGGGCTTAAGCGATTCTCTTACCTCAGACTTCCGAGTAGCTGGAATTACAGGTGCCTGCCACAACGGCCGGCTATTTTTTTGTTGCAGTTTGGCTGGGGCCGGGTTCGAACCCTCCACCCTTGGTATATGGGGCCAGCGCACTACCCACTGAGCCACAGGCACTGCCTAAGAAACACAATTGTAATTTTAAAACTTTCCACAAAGAATATTCTAGATCCAGATAACATCACTGATGAATGAGATCAAACATTTAAGGAAGAAGTAATAACAATAATGTATAGAACTTTCAGAAAATAGGAAGAAAAGAATAATTCCTGGATTGTTTTATGAAGCCAGCATAACCCTGATGCCAAAACCAGGTAAGGACATTATAAGAAAATTACAGATCAATATCCTTCATGCATAGAACATTAACAAATTGAATTCAGCAATATGTACAATAGGGGAAAAAAATCACGACCAAATGGAATTTGTCTCATCAAACTAGGAATAAATGGAACCTGTGGTCTTGGGGCCATATGTGGCCTTCTGGATCCTGAGTACAGCCTTTTGAGAAAATTCTGGACAATGGGTCTCCTGCCAAGAGAGCAGAGTGTTTTAAGAGGGAGAAAATGGTCCACAGCTGAGGTTGAGAAAGAAGCGAGCAGAGACACAGCCATGGAAGTCACCAGTGCCCTGAGAGAGACTCGCCCAGTCACCCCACTCTTTACTTTCCCTATGGTGCCTGCCTTACCACTACTTCACATATCTCCATTCTAGAACAAAGCAAACCAACAAATTAACAAGTTATAGAAAAAGGCAACATTTACTGAATAGGCCTACTGCCTGATCTTCAACCTATGGTTTCCATATTTCTATTTAATACAGAAGAAAGTACAGAGTTTAGAACAAAGCCAGTGCTCAATGACTATTTACTGACTGAATTAATCAATTCTTGTGTCAGACCCTATTTAACAGTCCTTCCCTACACAGGGTAGGGATCACTGAACTCAAACTGAGTCCAATCCCACTCAACCTCGAGGAATAGTCCTGACATTGGGCAGGAAGGATTTTAACATGACAAGGAAGCTCAACAGCCTTTCTTTCACATTGTTGATAAGAAAACTCAGATATCTGTTTCTCTTTTGCCGCATCACTTAAAAATGTCCTGACAAGTTTTTCACCAAATTTGGTGGCTCTGTTTGAGATGCTCTGACTTAAATATGAACTCTGAAATTAATAAGAAATTGACTTCAGGAGAACCTAGAGGACACTTTGAAAAGATGGCTTGCCATCTTAAACAGAGCAACTGAAACTGAGGAACAAAAAGACAAGTAAGGCTCAGCACGTGTAGCTCAAGTGGCTAAAGCGCCAGCCACATACACCAGAAATGGTGGGTTCGAATCCAGCCTGGGCCTGCCAAACAACAATGACAACTACAACCAAAAAAAAAAAAAAAAAAAAATAGCCAGGCGTTATGGTGGGCGCCCGTAGTCCCAGCTACTTGGGAGGCCGAGGCAAGAGAATCACTTAAGCCCAGGAGTTGGAGGTTGCTGTGAACTGTGATGCCATGGCACTCTACCCAGGGCAACAGCTTGAGACTCTGTCTCAAAAAAAAAGACAAGTAAGCACCTATTGATTACACAGATTAAACTGCCAAATAAAGAGAGGTTTCAAACACATGGTGCAAATTATTCATAGGATAGATAATACCAATTGCAGGCCAGGAAAGGCAGTCGAGCTGCTTGGAGGACAGCTATCAATTTTTGTGGAATTATTATGGGCCAGACATTTGCACAACAACACCAAGAGTGAGAAATTATTGTTATCCATATGTTAAAGATGAGGAAAGTGGGATTCAGAAACATTGAATGACTCTTGCAGGGTCAATCAACTAGAAAGTGGGAGGTTCAATCTAGGTTGTCCAATTCCTGGGCCCAGCCTGATCTTGAACTTCTGTTATGGTAGGAGGACTCCCCCTTATCTTTCAGGCCTGAGCTGTATGCAAGGGTCCTAGTTCCTCTGGGACTAGGACTCTGCCTTCAGCTTCCTCTGTAACATCTCATCCCATCCAAGGGAATCAGAATCCCACCTACACCATCCTCAACCACTTATCTGCTCACAGGGTTTCCTGTACCCTATCCTAAACGTACAGTTTTGCTATAAAAGCTTAATCTTCAGCAATTTGCCTACACTCACTAAGTATCAAGAATAAGTTGCATAAGTAAAAACATAACACAAATCTAGTTGAAGATTAAGCAAATCTATCTAATCTAGTTAGATAAAGAATTGTACTTTAGGCCGAGAGCCAATTCATTCTGTCCTTCCTCTTTCTAATAAACATAGCAGAAATAATGGAAAACAATGTCTGAGGAAACTAATGTCTGACAAAATTCAGGGAGACAAATATCCTTGCCCATAGTAAAGCAGAACACAAATCTCTGAATTTAGTAGTATAAGTACTCTTCAAGTACAAAGAGGCATTACAATCCGATTCCCTTTTAGGAATACTCCTTGTTGCCAATGTCAGCTCGACATACATTTTCAAACCAATTATGACAACAGATGCACTTACCCTTCTAAATGAAAATCTTTATGAAGAAAATTTTCATAAAGGTTTTCAGAAAGATTTTCATCTGAGAGGTGACAGATATCATTTGCATAGGGCCTGTCTGGTCAATAACAGTAATTGCCACTGGGGTGTCAGTAAACACTTAACAATAGGCTTTCTGGAGGAAAAGGCTGTGATTTGTAAATAGTCCCTCCATGGCATATTTCAAGCTACTAAAGAGGCTAACAAACACAAAGTAGGGCAGAAATGTAAAGGAATGGTGTGCGTAGATTTTCTCTCACTGCCTGGCATTCACTAATATTGATGACATACTGTGTACTTTGATGTTCTAAGTGCTTCATAGTCATCCTCTTTAAACTCTTACAACAGACTGATGGGGCAGGTTCTACTTTATTTAATTAATTAACTAGTCAAAGGCACACAGCTCACAAGTATTAAGAGCCGGTATTTGAATCCTGGCAGCTGTGTCAATCTCAGCCCATCTTTATTTAGGCCTGCCTGCCTCCACCCGTTGGAAAAGAAGGTATTATGGTTATCCCATCCCATCTTACAGACGAGGATTGCTAAAGAGAAAAGAGAGGGCTCTAAGATAAAGAGGAATGACCCACATCAGTCAGGAAGGGGGCTCTGTCCTGTTTACTCCTAGTAAATTTCATTTGTCCTACAAGACCCTATGTAAGTTCCCTCTTCAGTGGAGCCTTTCCCAACTCCCCAGAGTTGTCACTCCCCAAGTACTTCTTTTCTTGCAAAATTTTTTTTTCATTATAAAATAAATACATACTCAAAGAGTATGGAAAATATTAAAAAGAATAAAATCTCTTATGGCTCCACCTGCCACTCATAGCATCCACCTTGTGTTTGTGCTACTGGCTTCCATCCCTCATACAATGATTCTCTACTTAGGGGTGAGCTCCTCCTGGGAAGACAGCAGTGTCACCTATATTCACATCCAGCTTTCGCCCCATGCCCACCCCCTCTCCATCTCCACCACAACACCCAAAACACAGCTGCGTCCCAGTTAATCCAGTGCTTTAGGAAACTCTTGAGCTTTTATGTTCATCTTCAAAGGTGTCCTAATCTTAACTGAAGGTGGTTTTCTTTGTCTTGACCACATATTACTACATTCTTCTCCTGAGTAGGGCAGACAAAGGCTCTTCTAGCAGGCATCTTTCCTTACCTGCATCCCCTTCATCATCTGGAACCGTGCGATGGTGTCGCTGATGGTGTAGACACGCACGTGGCCCATATGCAGCTTCCCAGAAGGATAAGGGAACATGGAAAGCACATAAAACTTGGGCTTTGATTTCTAGGAAAGAATGACGATGAGTATTTATTAAGCATTTTCTGGAACTCCATAGGCATATATAATATTTTAGCATTTTACTCAAGGTAATACTTTAACATTTTAAAATTTCCTTCCTATCATGTAAATTGACAAAAATGTCAAAAACCAAAATTCAAAGCCCTGGTTTAGGCTAAAGAATGTCCAAAATGATGCCAAACAATCTCTAAGCGCTAATTAGTCATATACACAAGGTGTCCATAAAATTCGTACACACGAACTTTATGGGCACCCTGTATTTTCAATTTTTTTTTTTTAATCTTTAAAAGCTTCTCTTTTTAGCCAGGCCTTATGGCAGGCACCTGTAGTCCCAGCTACTCAGGAGGCTGAGGTAAGAGAATCACCTAAGTCCAGGAGTTGGAGGTTGCTGTGTCCTGTGTGACGCCACGGCACTCTACCATGGGCGATAAAGTGAAAACTCTGTCTCTACAAAAAAAAATAAAAATAAAAATAAAAGCTTCTTTTTTAAGATAGCGTCTATCTAGGTCTTAAAGATTTAAAGAACTATCTGTTTTTCCAAATGAAAAGTCTAACACATATATTCATGTAATTCAAGGAAACAGTAGTTGAATCACATAGATGTGACATCTCTAAAATTGGAGCCTCTTCTTAAATTCCCTTAAAGTCCCTATCACTGTGTTCAGACTTAGATTCAGCAGTAAGAGCAAGATCCTGAGGTACTAGTTTGGGTCCTGAGTTTCCTCATTGTGTGAGCTGCTCTTTCAACAGAAAAAGTTGAAATGGGAAGGTAATGAGGAGATCTTAACCAAAAAAGATAGAAGGTTGTTGTTTTCCACAGGTAGTAAATAGGCAGCCTCAGACAAGGGTTTATAACTCAACTCTCCAGCTTCCTAAGAAGCCCCATTCATCCTGAGAAACACAGAAAACTATGCACAGAATGAACACTGGGCAGTCAGGCCTGAATGGGCTGCTGACTTTGGCATCATAGGTCTTCCACGGGTAAAATGGTAAATGTCATCATGAGTTTGTGAACACGAAGCCTCCAAAAAGGAGTAGGCATTGAATCAACTCCTTATTGGGGGCACCTATCGTTCAAGAGCAAGGACCTCTTTAACCTCCTCCTTTGCACACACACCCCCACCCAAGCAGGGGTTTAACAGATGTTAGATAAATGCTTGATGGCCTTTGTGCTCACAGCCTGATAACTGGCCCCTGTAAAGAACTTTTTAGCAAAAGGCATTTACCCCAACAAACTGTCCAGGGAAAGGATTCTCCCTACCCAGACTTAAGCACACTTGTGCCAGGGGAGAGGAGGCTCTGAATAAAGGGAGGACAATAGGTAACTATTCCTGCTATTGTCACTATTTTATTTATTTATCACCGCCCTCTGTTTCTCTTTCTGGCCTTATTCCTTTCCTGGAGATTTACTAGACTTCTTTAAGAATTTGCTTCCCCTAGAGTGGGGTGGGGTCTTGGTGTGTGTCACACCTTTTGGGGGCAAAACACAATTGCAAGAGGGACTTTACCTAACAAATGCAATCAGTATAACCTGGTTTCTTGTACCCTCAATGAATTCCCAACAATTAAAAAAAAAAAAAAAAGATCAACACATTGTACCCCACATATGCATAAATGTGTTCATGATCTATATGTATATGACTTAATAATAAAAAAAAAATTTGATTCCCCTAAAGTAATGAAAACAAATACAAAACAGAATGTTCACAACAATTTGTGTACATGCATAGGAGGGTGGATTTTTATATTTTTTGTATCTGCATGACTGATAACAGAAGAAACCAGAAATAAAAAAGGAAAAAAAAAAAGAAGCCAGAAATCAGATTCTTGCCAAGAAGTTCATCTTCTTTCCTTCAGCACAGAAGTTAAACAAACCCTTTATCATTGGCAAGAACAAGAAAAATTCAACTAGAGTAGAACTTTTCTCTGAGCTGACCATCTAGAAATTACCAAGGAGTGTTATGGAAAGCTACCCGAAGGAAAAGAAGGGACAAGGAGAACGAATAAAGGATCTGGATCATATACAAACAGAAAATCATATGTGACTGTGAAAATGACAACTACATTTATTTACGTAAACAGGATGGAAAGCCACACATGGGTCATACACTTCAATTGGAAATTGTCGATTTCTAATTCTTAACTCAGGATGAAGTTGCTCAGTAGTGTGAAGGAGAACCTGAGATTTAGGGGTTGTGGGGACTCTGGAACTTTTTAACTGTCATTAAGAAGGTGCGTGACAGATAATCTCAGCTTGTGAACAAGCTCTTCAAATAAGGTGCAAGACCTCATTCTTTTACTTAGTGCATAATTGGAAATGAGAAAACCACCCACTCTACTCCAACTTTTATTCCTTCCAATAGATTAGGCCTGTGGCCTTTTCTTTGGAAATTTTTAGAAATATGAGAAAAAAAGCTGTTAGACTTCTTTGGGAGCCAGTAAAAAAAAAAAAAAGAATATAAGCTATTTGATATAAGCTTGATATAAACTATTTCTAGTTTTTCATTTTAAAGTTTTCACATAAAACTATTTTTATTATAATCATCTTTTTTTATTACACTAATATATTTTGTTATGTTTATTTAACAATCCTGTCCCATTTTCCACATATAGTTTGCTAGTATCTCCTATTTGTATATTTGCTCCATAAAGATTAAAAATTAATAGCAA
>CAUYON010123393.1:0-48354 GCA_963573935.1 Arctocebus calabarensis | reverse complement strand
GTGTGAGTGATTGTAAATTGGTTTCATAATAGTACTGAATACATTGGATATTTTTTCTTCCATTCTTGAGAAACTTTACTAAGTAGGGTATGTTCCAGCTCCAGAGGTAAAGTCTCCATCTTTTTTAAGGCTGCATAATATGGCATATGTATTTGTCTGCATTCTTTGAGCTGGAGACTCACAAGAGCTGATAGTATAGTTCTAGTTCAAGCTCAAAGTCCTGAGAACCCAGAAAAATCAATGGTGTAGGTTCCAGTCTAAAAGCCAGAAGCCTTGAGATATAAGCAGAACTGATGTTGTGGTTGGAATCTGA
Organism: Arctocebus calabarensis; assembly: GCA_963573935.1. Lineage (NCBI taxonomy): Eukaryota > Metazoa > Chordata > Mammalia > Primates > Lorisidae > Arctocebus > Arctocebus calabarensis. Next base: position 48,041 of record CAUYON010123393.1, on the reverse strand, counting down.
ACTAATGGCCCAACTCAAGTAGTCAGGTAGGAGACATTCCCTGTTACTGAGGGAGAGTCAATTTTTTTGTTTTAGTTAGGCCTTCAACTGATTAGATGAGGAAGGGCAATCTGCTTTATTCAGTCTACTGTTTCAAATGTTAATCTAATCCCCAAACACTCTCATAGATATACCCAGAATAATGTTTGACCAAATAGCTGGGCACTCCTCATGGCCCATTCAAGGTGACACAAAAATCAATCATCAGAAGGCTCATATTCTGAAAGTCAATAGTCCTCTTTGTAATGGTATGAAGGTCCAAGTCCTAGCCTCAGAACCTGTGAATATGATCTTATTTGGAAAAATGGTCTTTGCAGATGTAATGAGTTAACAATCTCAAGATGAGATCTTCTGTGGGTGCCTATAGTCCCAGCTACTTGGGCAAGAGAATTGCCTAAGTCCAGGAGTTGGAGGTTTCTGTGAGCTGTGTGATGCCATGGCACTCTACCGAGGGTGATAAAGTGAGACTCTGTCTCTAAGAAAAAAAAAAAAAAGATGAGATCTTCCTGGATTTAGGATAGACCCTACATACAAGGACAAGTGTTCTTATAAGAGAAAGACAAAAAGAGATTTGAGACGCAGAGATACATAGGGGAGAAGAAGGAGGCAGAGATGGGAGTTATGCAATCCCAAGCCAAGGAATGCTTGCGGCCATCAGAAGCTGTAATAGATAAGAATTTCCCTGCAGAGGCTTCAGAGGGAGGGCAGCCCCCCTGACACCTTGAATTCAGACTTGTGGTCCTCACAACAGTGTGTGAATAAATTTTTATTATTTCAGGCCACCTACTTTGTGATCATTTGTTACAACAGCCTTAGAAAACTAACTCTCTTCCTCTGGGCAGGAAGAAATAAGCAAACAATTCAAGACCTGGGTCTCTGTTAGGCATGCTGGTTTGTTCTGCATCATAATAATCCACTTTGCATCTGTGATGGCTTGAAACAGCCTTGTTCATTCATCGGCATTGAGTTTTGAGGTTGCACAGAGGAATATTTGGGCATGGATCTCGCTGCATGACTTTGGCATGTCTATGACTACTTTGTCACATTCCATCTCTATTTTGATGAGATAGGAGGGCCTGCAAGAGGTTTACCTTGGCCTGAATGGTGGAAGCAGACTTCGTATAGCTATGTCAAGAAGAACTGCTTATTCAACAATTTTTTGCCCATTCATACTTCTATTTCCAAAGACAACCATTTGTTTGATTAAGAAAAACCTTCTTCTCAAAGAAGGATATTAGCATGTTTTAAAGCGTGTCCACATTTCATAGTCCTTATGGTAGACCTTGAAAAAAAGATTTATAAAACCACCCCATCGATAAATGTGTATAATAAAAAAAAAAAATTTCCAAGGCTGGATCTAATAGGTGAGGGCTATGCCTTGGGCTGAGATAACCTTGTGGAATTACAACCCAAAGAACGCTTTTCTGAACCTCTAATCCAGTGGTTTTCAACTGATGTGCCAGGGCACACTCTGATTGTGTGCAGATCTCTGAGAGTAAAAATGTTCTCCATGGCCTTCTCTTCAAGCTGTGCTTTGTACTACATAGGTAGTACACTTAGCCCTGGCATCTGTTTTACATCCAGGGCTTCCCTGTATCCCTGAGCTCAGTAACATCACTGGGTTTTCTCTGAGTTCTCCTGCCCATGCTGGGCTGCTCTTCTCCAAAGCAGAACCTTTGTGGAGCTCCCTGAATAAACAAATACTGCTCTGCCTTTGAACCCTAGCCCAAGTTTCACTTCCCTCATAGACCCTCCTTTATTTCCTCAGCCTGAACTGATCTCACCTTTTCAGGATCCTCGGTACTCGACCATCAGTATTTATCTTACCTGTTAGTTTTTCTTTTGCTGCTCTAGGTGCCATATTTTTGTTTCTCCAAATGTACCCTAAGTCCTCTAAAAGCAAGAACTATGTTTTGTGTTTTTACAGGTATTCCCTGAAAACCTAGTAATGATATGCCTTCAATATTAGTAGCTCATTAAATAATAGGTGCATTGTCTCAATGATGCCAAATAATTCTTGTGCTACAAGCCCCAGGGTCTTCTTTGGGTCATGATCCCGGCAGAGTCCTAGATAAAGTTCCAGAGGTGTTTTAGCTCACAGCTGTAAATAGTCCATGTGAAATTCAGCAACAGGCTCACCCCCTCTTCCCTCCTCACTCTGGCCAACTCTTCTTTCATTAGGTGGTGATTTTTACTCTTTTGAGTAAAACTATTCTGATAGTTGAGTAAATCCAGAAAGTAAAAAGCAGAGAAAACTAGAGTTGTAGTAAGGATGGAGAACTTGTCCATCCTTGATCATGAGGGAAGGGTCCCTGCCTACTCAGCCTTCAAGATGACTTTCAGAACATATTATTTTTAATTATTATTCATAACTTTTAAATGAGATAGAACTGTTGCTGTTTACACAGGCTTGTATAGTCCATGAGGGGTGTGTGCAAGGAGGGGGCAGTATTGGTAATGCATGAGCCATTAGTGGCCACCTTGATTTAGGTCCCCAGTAGCCACTTCTCAGCCATTACTGAGATAACTTAGGAAGAGGACAGTTGTACCGAGATGCGGTTAAGTTGTGCATACCTAAGAGCTCCTTGTCCTTTGGAAGGTTTCATTTTCCACCTGTTCATGCATCCATTCAATGAATATTTCTTGAATATCATTCTTCACCTAGATGCTCTGCTGGGCGTGGTGATTCAGTGGGGAGACTTCAGACATCATTTGACTAATTATGAGTTGGAGGGCACACATGGAAGAAAAGAGTGGGGTATGTGCGATAGGTCAGCCAACCAGAGGAGACTCATTTAGCTGGGGGGGCAGGTGAGGGAAGGCGCCATTTCAGCGGAGCCCTGAGTGCTGGGTAGGTGTTTGCCAGGTGGGGAGGGGCAGGTGAGAACCTTCCCTCTTTTGGGAAGGACATATTTCAGGCCTGTGTGAGGAACTGAGAGAAGCCGGTGAGAGCGTGGCACGGAAAGGCAGAAAAGAGCTGAGCCAGGAGCCTTGGCTCCGGAGCTGCCTCCGATGCCGTGAAATTTTAATCACCAATTTGGATTTAATCACCAGTTTTAAAAGTCAGCAAGCATTCATGTATGTGTAGAGGACATAATGACAACAAAATTAAAAGCCACAAAGAAACACAGAATTAGACAATAGAGAAGGTGCATTTTGCAAATATCTCAGCACCACATTCAGCATTGCTGTGATAGGGAATTTGCCTGCAGGTGCAAGCAGGGGTGAAGGGACTGCCAGCCCCTTTCTCCACCCAGGAGTGGCCCTCTTGGCTCCAGTTTGCAGCTGATCTTAGCAGCTCCTGGTGCTGTTTCCATTTTTGTGGGTGAAGGGCTTGGCACTCTCGCGTGGAGAAATGTGCCGTGGGCAGCAGCGCGGAGCCCCTCCCTCCGTGTGGCTCAGCGCATGCGTGGCGTGAGGACGGAGCAGGGACCGAGCAGGGATCCCACGCCGTAGTCAGCTTCTCTTGCCCCTTGCCGCTTCTGCTCTGTAGACTTCTCTCCTTGTCCAGCTGTGACTTCTGGTTTCCTTTCCACACTGCTTGACTTCTCCGGGTGTCTGGGCCTTCTGCTGTAAGGATTGAGGAGAAGGGTGTGGTAGAGCCCAGCCCTACCTCTCGAGGTGAGTACGACGCCATAGGTAATATCTATCAAGGTTGAAGATTCTGAGAGTGCGGGAGGAGCCGAGGAAAGCACAAATAACTTTAAAAAGGCAGAGATCTGGATTAATTTCCGCTGGGGCATGCTCTGCATCTTTAGGCCTGGTCTGTATTCCTCCTGGCTGAACTTTCCTGCCCACTGCTGCACTCATGGATCAGCAAGAGTATACTGTTTCTGTTTTATGCCATTACACCTTTTCCTCGATCTTTGGGGTCATTGGATCTCTGTTTGTCTGATGTTGGGCAGCGGTCCCCAACGTTTTAGGCACCAGGGAGCAGTTTCACGGAAGACAGTTTTTCTATGAACTGGGTGGGTAAGAAGATGGTTCCATGATGATTCAAGTACACTGCATTCATTGTGCACTTTATTTCTATTATTATTACATCAGAATATATAATGAAATAGTCATACAACTCACCATAATGCAGAATCAGTGGGAACTCTTGAGCTTGTTTTCCTGCAGCGAGGTGGTTCCAGCACAGGCATCCTCACCTCAGCTCCACCTCGGATCTTCAGGCATTAGAGTCTCATAAGGAGCACAACCTAGATTCCTCGCAGGCACGGTTTGGAGTAGGGTTGGTGGCCTCTGAGAACCTAATGCTGCTGCTGAGCTGACAGGAGGCAGAGCTGAGGCGGTGACTGGGGAGTAGCTATCAGTACAGATGAGGCTTTACTCGTGTGCCCGCTGCTTATCTCCTACTGTGTGGCCCAGTTCCTAACAGGCCAGGGACCTGGTACCAGTCTGCAGCCCAAGGGTTAGGGACCACAGATGGGCGTGTTAGTCAAACGTTTTGTGCCTTGGTTTCTTTATCTGTAAAATGGAGACAGTGACTTGTATACTGTCCAAGATACATAGCTTGTTCCCTCTGCCCCAGGAAAGCACATGAGTTTAATGCAGAAGGGAAACGAATCAGCCCTCAGACCACACTGCTGTGCCCCTCAGGAGGGAAGAGGCTGAGAGAGACAAGGAAGAAAAAAGAATAAGAAAAGAAGGAGTCTCAGTAAACTCCTTACATTGTGTCAGTGAGGCCAAAGCAAGCTTTTATGAGAACCACATTTGAGCCCTGGAATAAAAAATAAGAGCAACATACTTTAAAAATTATTTATAATTTTAAGCACATGAAAGGCGTATCATGTACCCAGGGAGGGCATAATGGGGAACAGCTGGCTAACATGTGTCCCGCCATTTCTAGGGATGTTCATAATTCTCTGATGTCCAAGAATAACAGTAATAATGATGCCACTGCTGTTGGTTTTACTAATAATAAAGATGATCAGGTGCACCAGGAGTGCCTGGGCTGTGGGTTTGGAGGGAGCTGCAAGGGCCCTCCAGCCTGCTTCCTTCTCAGGCCCAGTGCATGGGGACCTGCCAAGGATCAAAGGATGCTAGATTGAAGGAAAGGAACCTGCATGGGGAAGCAGGAAACCTGAGTTCCAGGCATGATTTTAACACTGGCTCTAGCAAGTCCCTGCCCCTCTGAATCTTAGTTTTCTCATCTGTAAAACAGAGATGCTAATCCTACCTGGCAGGCACACCTTGCAGAGTTCTCATGGAGCCTGGATGAAATCATGCCCGAGGAAGTACTGGGTACGCCGCAAAGCATGCTGCACATGGAAGGTGTCATTATCATGTGTGCATTTCTCCAGCACTTGCCACAGTCAGCCACTAAGCTCAGGACCTGACACATAGGAAGTGCCCAGAAATATCTGTGCTATGAACGAATGTTTCTTTTTCATTAAATCTTAAAGCCATAGAATGTTAGACTTGGACAATACTTTAAAAGCCATTTAGTCCAGTGCTTGCTTTTATGATTTGTTAAGTGGGTCTGGAGCAGGGCTCAGTCTAAGGCTAATTATCCACCACTACTGAGTCAACCTGAGTATTCTACCCAATGCTCTGTGCAGGAGGGGATTTTCCTATCTGGCTAATGTACATAGGTGCTATTCCCAATCCTCCAGATGGTTCTTTTTCTAGCTTTGGGTAGTTTCCTTGCCTCCAACGGGACCTTCTGCAGACCTCTGGGGTTCTCTGTGCAGCTGTCTCCTTTCAGGTACTGTGAATACTAACTGCCTTGGTTTCTCCAGCTCTGTCTCCTCAGTTCAGGGAACTTGTTGGCCCCCACCTGTTTCCCCTTGCTCTCCTTAGGCAGTGAGCTGGAGCAAACCCAGGACTCATCTCCCCAGTTCCCTTTCTCCCAGGGATCACTGCCTTTTGGGCCCTAATGTCCAGTGTCCTGTATTTTGCCTGGGTATTTCAGGAGGCAGGGTAGATAGGTCTCAGTTACTGCATCTTAGTAGACAGTAGAGGTCCCTAGGATCTCTCTTCAGAGAATAAGAAACTGACAGAGGAAGAGTGACTTGTCCAAGGTCACACATCTAGTTAGTGTCACAAGGACCAGGACTCAGGTCACTCCCTCAATACACATTATCCTTTCCTTACGGCATGCCTGGCACACAGGGTGGAATCTCTAATGTCTAGGAGTCCACAGTCTGCTGGGGAGACAGACACATAAACTGAGAACTAGAGACAGCTACATAAACTAAGACAAGTACAGCATGGTGCATTTTATGATGTCAATGAATCATCACAGGCAGTGAGTGTGCAAGGAAGGCTTCCTGGGAAAGTTAGACTTTGAGCCTTATGGTGAAGGGGAGGCAAGAGTTATGCAGGTGGAAAAGGAGAGAGGAAGTCCCAGGAACGGGCAACACAAGCAAAGACGTGGCGACAGGGAGTAGGTCTCTTGCCCTCCACACCCAGTGTGCATGGTATTGCACCACAGGGACCCCTACATGCATTTTATTTGTGCCTGTTGCATGCACCATAGGGGCCTGGAGTCTGAGAAATCTCTTTCCAGTGCAAGTATGCTGTGGTGTTTTAGAACATTTGTGTGGGATCTGGTTCCGGGCTGTGGAGTAGATGTTAGCCTGAGTTTTCTGGTGGGGCTCTGGCCTTCCACACTCTTGACACTATCATGAAGGCAGATGCTGATGTCCCTGTCAGTGATTTGGAGCATCCTTCATCAAGAAGTAGTCACCTTTATCTCATTTCCACGCCTGGTCCTACTAAAAACATAGTATGGGGCCTGTTCTCTTTAGCCTGTTTTCCTAAGTGATCCCTACCAGAGCCATTGCCACGAAGAGGCTCAGGAACTCACTGGAGGTTCTCAGCTAACCTGAACGGCCCGTAAGGGATGTGCTGTGACAGTGTGAGGAGATTTCTGCCACTCTAGGTCCAAAGATGCTTGAGAAGTGAGCTCTTTGTATGAACGTGTGTGAAGAAGAGGTTTGGCAGAATGGTCGAGACCTTGATAGTAATGGAGATACTGTTGGAAGCTGCACACTGTTTTCTCCCAGGTTAACTCTTAGTTCAGCAAATGAAGCAGTAAAGCAGTCAAGAAAACAGGCTTTGCCAGGGGATACAAAATGCCATTGATTGTAAGCTTGTCTGCACTATCTGTGTGATCTTGGCTTTGCTACGTATCTTTAACACTAACATACACCAAGAGCTAGGCACACTGGGCACAGAGGAGATGCTTAATAAATGGTGTGTGATGCTAGAAATAAACCTTGTTGCAGAAAGTAAGCTTTCTCTTCTTCTCCTACAACTGTATTCAATTATTTTCTTGACTTTGCAGCTCTGAGTTTGTCATTGTTCATACCATTGCTGACAGCCATTGTTTTGTGCAACAGGGTCTCCAAGCACTGGTTTCAGTGTGCCCCTCTGACACCACCATCACTATTCCCCATCAGAACCCTTTGCTCCAAACACACCAGCCCATTTAACCCTCAAGCCCAGCTTGAACTTTTCTACTGTTTTGTTTGCCTGGAATTTCTTTGCATATATCTGCCTTAGTCACCAAAATTTCTTATAAGATAATGTTAATAGAAATATAATTAAGACAAGATAAAGCATGCTCAGAAAATGAAATAATGGCCATTGCTGGAAGCATTCATATCTACTGCACAAGACTTTGCATCTACGAAGATGACTCTGTGGAACTGACCTGGAAAGATATCTGTGATACATGGTTAAATGAGAAAAGCAACTTTTAATATCTGGTAAATGTACTTTTTTATAGCTTTGGTTTACATATCTGAACTGTGTTAATTTTGTGTTTGAAATTAAATTACAATGCATAGGAAAAATGCTTAGAAGAAATAAATAAACTGTGGTTACGTTTTAATTCTTTTAGTTTGACTAGAGAGGTTCTCCCCTGCCTCTACTTATCATTATTTTTAAAGAACAACATAATAACAAAAAAGATGACCCTGCTATTAAATCCAACTGAAATGCTACCCCCGTCATGAAATATTTGTCTAATCCCTCAATTGGAAGTGCTACCTTCTTTCTTTGAACCCTCAGAGAACTTTGTATATCTTTTGTGGCATTTCTGAACTCTATCTTGGTGAGTATTTCAAGTATTCAAGTATGAAGACTTTTTAGACTTGTGGCTTTGCATTTCCTAGATGTACGAGATCAAAGCAGGGGGCAGCATTGCGAAGAAGTTCAACGCAATTCTGCAGAAGCTCAGCTCACCTTTGCAGCCCAGAGTCCCGGAGCACAGCAACAACAAGATGAAAAACCTATCTTACCCATTCTCCAGGGAGAAGATGTACCTGTGAGTGCTGAAGCTGCTGGGCAGGAATCTGAGACGGGATGGGAAGGGAAATTGAGTATCACTTCTCCCATTCTATGTTCCAGCCCTGAGGCTCACATGTGTGCCAAGTGGCTGGGAGAGAGGGGGATGCAGTAAAGCAGCATCCTTGTTCTGTGATCTCACTTCCTCAAGTAACATGATCCCCAATACCTCTGGGTGTTTGTCTGGGGGAGGGGAACCTACACCATTTGGCCATTTTCTAGCAGCCTACTATGAACTTTGAAACTTTGAGAAAGTGGTCAGACTCCTATTTATCTCCTGTGGGAAAATCTTCTGCCTAATTCTCAGTCTCATAGGGTTTCAGCAGGATGCGATAAGCCAGAGAGAAGGTGGGTGAGGCTTCTGGATTTCTGTATTCCCAGCCCACTCACGCACCCACTATGAGGAGACCCTTCACCCCTACTCAGTCCAGGAAGAGGGAATAAAAGCTCTTCACAGGAATGGCCATTTGGGAAACATCTGGAAGGGGAGCCATTCCAGAAAGTGGGAGATGCAGCAGCTGAGCCTTGACCCTGCTCTAGAATCTAATGAGAGAAGTAACTGTCAGGAGTGATAAGAAAGCCAGAGAAAGGAAGGAGTAGGAAAGCAGAGGAGGTGGAAGGAGCCGCCCTTTGCAGGAGGTGGGTGTCACGGAGCAGTGTTTCTGCTGTTCGTGGGAGAATATCTCCACCTGTCTCTGCCAGGTGAGACACGAACTCCAGATGCAGGCACATGCTGCCGCTTTTGCACATGTTCATCCCGTCATTGAATCCCATGTTTCTCCTTTGTGAGGTGGCCAGCCAGACCTAACAAACTTTCTATTAAAGAGAGGAAACCAGAGTCAATGGCTATACAACCTAAGTCGCTGACGGGGGCTGGCATGGTGGCCATGGCTTGCTCCTTCTGGACCCCATGCTGCTTCCCTGCCTCCCCTCCCTGGGTCTTTGTTCATGCCCTGCTGGAGTTTGCACAGTCACCTCCCAGGTGTCTCCAGTTCTTCACTGTGCTGTCCTTTAGGACAAGCTCATGGCATCTTCCTTTTGAAGACTATTCTGTCCTTCCCAACCAGAAGTATGCTCTCTACCCTCTGAGTTTTCATAGCAATGGTCTGACGTTACCATGTTCTGCTCTGCATCAGTTACTTGGATACTCCTGACTCAGTGACTGGGGGCTCCTGGGAGCTAGAGTATGTTCCCATCCTTTAGTGTAGCATGCTAAGCATAGCAGACATGCCCCAGGTGTTTTTTTGAGTGCAAGTTCAATGTGTGAAAATAAAAACAGACACAAGTCTTCCATAATTAGAAATTTGCTATCTCATGGATGAGAACACAGTGATAACATTAAATGCAATTTTGAAAATATAAAGAATTATAATCCCAAATCCCTGAAACTGTACTCATTTTTTTTTTTTTTTTTAAGAGACAGAGTTTCACTTTGTCGCCCTTGATAGAGTGCCGTGGCGTCACAGCTCATAAGCAACCTCCAGTTCTTGGATTTAGGCGATTATCTTGCCTCAGCCTCCCAAACAGCTAGGACCACAGGTGCCTGCCACAATGCCCAGCTATTTTTTTATTGCAATTGGGCTGGGGATGGGTTTGAACCCGCCACCCTCTGTATATGGGGCCAATGCCCTACTCACTGAGCCACAGTTGCCGCCCTGTACTTATTTTTTTTTGGTAGGTTTTACTATTATTGCTTCTCGGCCTTTTAGCTAAGATCAAGTGTGATAGTTTTTACTATCTTTGTCCATGAACATTCATACTTTCAATTTGAAAACTTATCATAGTATAATATTTTTCTTTGATGGTATAATCTTTGTCTATATACAGAGTTTGATAATTATGACTTTTTACTGGCTGCATGATAATCTAGTCTATCAATTTAGAAAGTACATCTTCTCTACATAATTTTTATGGTAAATAACTCTGTAATGAACATTTACATGTATGCCACATTTTTTCTTCTGTTGAATTTATTCCCTGCAATAAATTCATGTGACCAGTTTTCAGAATTATTGTGTCAAAAGAGTGTAAGTATTTTGAGTGTGTGCACACCTCACACATCTTGCCATGTTGCTTTCTAAAGCTATGAGGCTGGGGCGACAGTGTTCTCAGGGCAAGGGCAGTGACATGAGTTTACCACCTGCTGTCTTGATGTCTCCAGGTACAACATCCAGGAAAAGGACACCTTCTTCGATAATGCCACCCGAAGCCGCATCGTAAGTACAGGGATGCGCTGTGTTAGGCAAGTGGCGGGGAGAAAGGCTGAGTACCCATTAGGCAGGGCATTCTCCTGTCCTCCCTATAACCTCAAATCATTATTTGCTTGGTGTTGCCTAGCAACTAAGTACCTAAGAGTGTCCCTGGCCCAGCAGCAAAAGAAATAGCAAACAACCTTTTGTGTGTGGGACATAACCACAAGAGGGACTCTACCTAACCAAATCAAATGTTTTGACCTGGTTGTTTGTACCCTCACATTAACCTGAGATAAATTTACTTTAAAAAAAAAAAAAGAAATAGCAAACAACCAAACTCACTTTCCATATGAGAGGAGCATCTTCTCTTTATGCTTCTCCACTGAAGTCCTTCTTAATCAGAAAAATGGAATGTCAGAGCTGGTGGGGACTTCAATTAGGTATCTTCTTGGTTTACAGTTGAGGAAACTGACTTTCTGAGAAGCACTTTGAACAAAAAAATCACATAGATTGTTGGTGTCAGAACAAGGATGAGAGAACCAGTCTGTCTAATTGCAGGGCCCCTGTGTTCCTTCATGCATTTTCCTTTCTTTCAACCCCAACGACAAGGGGTCATGCGAATTTGTCTCATAGGGAATGCTAGAGGTAACCAGTTTGTCCAAGAATAAAATTCCTGGCCCATTCAACAGAAAGCCAACATTCACCACCGAAGCCCATCTTTAATGGTTGCTTTGCCTTTTATGTCAAGTGTCGATAATAAAAATCTGTCTGTGGCCCACGTCCCTGTGGCCCAAGGCTGAGCTGCAGAATGTCTTCATTCACTGACCACGCCCCAGGGGTCACTTGGCCTAGGAGTGGAGGAAAGAAAGGGCCCCCAAGGAATGCTAGAAACTTACTCATGCCCACATGGGAACATGGAAGTGTGTTTCCATTGATCCCTAGGAAAGAACTTCCATTCTCAAAGGAGAAATACGGGTTAGATACCCGGAAGGCCCTTCCAGTCAGTGGGGTGACTGGAAAGGATAAGAAGGAAAAGAAGGGGCAGGTGAGCAGAGGAAGCTACAGAATGTTTCCCAGGGACACTGAAAACGTGGCCTAAACTCTTGCATGAAGGATGGGCAAGAAAACATCTCAGGTCCCTTAGCCTGTTTCAGGAAGGCTTAAAATAGGCATATACAGTGATTTCTTTTTCTTTCCTATGGAGAAAGGCGTAAATGTCTCATTTTCTTGATTGATGCTATTACAAGCCAATTAAATCTCACTGTGGCCTGGGTCCCTCGACTGTGGGGGAGTTATAGGGTGTTGTGGAGATTACCCGATAATTGCAAAGTGCTTGTAAAATAATACAATGCCATATAAATGCTGTTCCTAATTATTATTGCTGTCGAATTACTGCATTTGTATTATGAGCAGAATTAAACACTCTTGCCCCCCATTCTGCTGGAAGTTATTTATTCACCACTCCCTCTAGGTCTGTGGCTAGAATACCCCAGTGTAAACAGACATGAATAACACTCTTAGAATTCATCTATCCTTCTGGAATCTTCTTCCTTCCCCCCCTACTCTTTCCTCAGGCCCCGTGACTGTGAGAAGGGGGATAAAGAGCCTTGAGTTTTGTCCTGGGGTCTGCTCTGCCCTGGGCTTTTGTCAAAAGACCTCGCCCAGATCTGCAGATATCTTTGCTGTGACCACTTCTTTATTGGTGCCTGAGCAGCCCAGCTGTTTGTCACAAAGCAGACTTGGTTGCTGGGCATTTCTGCGTAGCCCAGTACAGGCTTGGGACCCACTAGGAGGTCACTAGTTGGCCAGCAGTTTCACACTGACCCACTGATGTCTGTGATTTTTCTGCAGGGAGCACCCCTCTCCCATGTGAGAGACAGGGTCCACTGCAAGCCCCATAGCCCAGGGTACTGTGGGCTTCTTCAGGCCTGCAACGCCCTGGAGTAGGCAGCCCTGTGTGCCCATGCCTGTATTCTAAGACAGGAGTCTGGGAAGTCATGGTCTGGCTAGAGAGGCATGAGGCATGGTGAGGACTCAGGAAAAAGAGCAGAGAGTGATAATACCAGTGACCCCCCCTTTCTCTCGACAATACATTTTTCTGTGCTTTGTCCTGTTGGCCCCGCCATGCAGCTGTGTGTGCTAGTTCTGCCACGGAGGGGCAGAGCTTGCTCAGTACCCCTCTGCATCTGATCCTACATCCTGTGCTGTCCCTGCTACCACCAGGCTCTCTGGGTCAGCATGTGCTCCAGGCCGGTGGAGGACGCACATCCTCCTCACTCCTGCCAGGTCCCTGCTAGAGAGTCCCCTTCCTTTCTAGGGTCCCCCCATGTGGGAGGGAGGCCGGCACTCTGTCCGCTGCCCTACCAGGCCGGCCGCTTCCTTCCTGGCCCTCAAGAGGGCCTTGTGGTCCCAGGCTGGCCTCCTGCTCTTACCTCCTGCAAGTGCCATCCATTCAGAGCCTTTCATTTATTTATTTTTCTAGGGTGAGCAAGGGGAGGCGGGATGTGTGTGAGGGGTGAGATTCTTTGTTTTCTCAACGTCCTCAAGTCTAAGCGGGTTTGACATGCAGTTGGTGAGCTCAGCTGGGCACTCTCTTGGCTGCCCGTCTCCAGCGGCGATTCCCGGCGGGCAAGGCGTGCTTAGCTGTCTTGTCGTCTCCTTTCAGGTGCACGAGATTCTGAAGCGCACAGCCTGCTCCCGAGCCAACAACACGATGGGTAAGGACCCCTTCCCCACTCGCGGGCAGGCGCCAAGGGGCCTGAGCCGCTGCTCTTTCAACTGCTGCCTTGGGTGGCAGCAAAGAAGGAAACAAACGCACGACCCCGGCGGGGAGGAGGAGGCTGCTCCAGTTTAGGCTGAGAAGCGCTGCTGGCAGGGGCAGTGGGTGCGGCCTTGCTCGGTGGGGCCCTGGCTGCTCCCAGACCTTCACCCCAGGCCTTGGGTCCTCTCCGTTAGCTGATAATGTGGCTGCTGTTCTCTTTTTCACCATCTCCAATAGTTTTTAGTAGTCACTGAAAACATGGCGAGTTTTTAGTTATTCTTTTTTTTAAGAAGAAAAGCCCCTTACAGGTCTACAGTCCATTTTCCTCACTTCAACATGAAGAAATGAACCCCCAGCGGGGGTGAATGACTCGTCCTATGGTAGAGTCTGAGTGTGCTCCTCCTAAGTTCAGCGTTCTTATCCCCATGGCAGGCGGAATGTGTTTGCCTTGAGGTTTGTTTCTTAAATAGGAGGGTACTTGTCTTTAAAGCGGGACCTGAGCACTTGAGAGCTTGCAGTGTGAGGCAGGCAGGTGCCAGGTATGGGCCCAGTGTGTAGAAGACGCGTGACGGCAGAGGTGAGAGGCCCCTGTGCCCACAACCCCATGAGGTTGCTCTTTGGAAAGACGTGGCCGAACGTGTGAGCACTCACACCGCACAGGAACCACTCTCAGGGAGAAATGGGTTTTGAAATCTTTGGGAAGAGCACCTTCCGAATACACTCTGTGAAGCAGATCTTTGGCTTTTGAGGCAGCTTTGAGTTGAAAGAGTCCAAGGTGGTTTAGACTCAAGTCTAGTGAATGGAGGAGGCGGTCAGGCTGAGGACAAAGGTGACAACAACAGCAGCTGACGCCCGTGAGGAGCTGAGGGGAGCCGTGGGGCACTATTACATGCTTATGTTTGCATTGGTAATGCTCACCTTCTACTGAATTCCAAATAACACTCCAAGTTTTTTTTTTTTTTTTTCACATTTTTTTTTTTTTTTTATTGTTGGGGATTCATTGAGGGTACAAGAAACCAAGTTACACTGGTTGCATTTGTTAGGAAAAGACCCTCTTAGAATCGTGTTTTGCCCCCAAAAGGTGTGGCACACACCAAGACCCCACCCCCCTTACTCCTTCCCTCTCTCTGCTCTTCCTTTCCCCACTCCACCCTCATTCTTCCTCTCTCTGCTCTCCCCTTCCTTCACCCCCACCATGTCAATAATTGTCATTAATTGTCCTCATATCAAACTTGAGTACATGGGATTAATGCTTCTCCATTCTTGAGATGCTTTACTAAGAATAACGTGTTCCACTTCCATCCAGGTTAATACAAAGGCTGTAAAGTCTCCATTTTTTTTAATGGCTGAATAGTATTCCATAGTGTACATATACCATAGCTTGTTAATCCATTCCTGGATTGGTGAAACATTTCTTTATAAAGTGAAAATATCAATAACTACTCTTCTTTTGGAACATTTCTAAGCAAGAAATCCAATCAATAATTTGCAATCTATCCTTTTGATAAAGGATTGGCTATTCAGAGAGTTAAGAACTAAACAGCAAAGAATCTGCCGTAGCCATGGATATCAGGGTGATTGGCGGGAGGAGGAAGGGCATTGGGTAGGATCTCACCTAATATGCACAATTTAAGAGTTTTCAGCACACCCCCCCATGGGTGAGGGGCTCTCCTACAACTTGAACTTTACCTTGGAAATGAGAACGATGTAAACTAAAACTTTGTTCCCTCACATTATTTTGAAATTAAGAAAAAGAAAGTATAATTTTGAATTGTATCTTTTCCCCCACTATTTAAAGTTTTAAAACTCCAAGTAAAGAAGTCTTTCATATTTATGTAAGTGTTCACTGAGGTGCAGCTCATATGTTGGGGTCAACAATACTCAGTCTGTCAGACACCGGAGGTCAGTGGATTGGGCAAGGGGAAAGGAGACAGGGTGTACTTCTCACCCTCTCACATGTACTCACCCCTTCACATAAGTACCAGAATCCTCGTTTAGATTAACGGTCTATGAAACTAGTTCTAGTTTAATTGCAAATCTTATTATCTGGGATAACTTTCAAAATCCTTATCTTGGCAATTCATGCCCCAGCCTGCCCTTTCAGCTTCATTTCCTGTTACATTGGTTTCCACTTTTTTACTCTCTATTTCCTAAACAACATTTTTTTTTCTCACTTTGTTGCCCTTGGTAGAGTGCTGTGGCGTCACAGCTCACAGCAACCTCAATCTCTTGGGCTTATGTGATTCTCTTGCCTCAGCCTTCGAAGTAGCTGGGACTACAGGTGCCCATCACAACACCTGGCTATTTTTAGAGATGAGGTCTCACTTTGACTCAGGCTGGTCTCGAACCTGTCAGCTCAGGCAGTCCATCCACCTTCGCCTCCCAGAGGGTTAGGTTTACAGGCATGAACCACCACACCCAGCCTTCCTAAACAGCTTTGGTGCTGCTCCACTTTCTTATTTCCATGTTGTTTCTCCCATATTTTTCTCTTCACTTAACATGTCCCCCTTTCCCCAGCTCTGACTATAAGAGGCTCCTCCACCCTCTGAGACCTCAGTCAAAACCCATGAGTCCCATGATGTCTGCCCTGACCTAATCCTCCTCTTGCCCTTGCAATGTGAAGTATTTCCTCCAACCACCGAGATAACCCACACACACACCCAAATTCCCAATGAATTTATTTCCTACCCTTTGGCTTACATGTGATTCATGATTTAGTTTGGTTATTTACTAGATCCTGCTCACCAAATCCAATAAATATGATATTATAAATACAGCAAGTCAGCATGGTGTCCTAAGAAATGGCAGACTAAACAAAATCCTTGGAGATCAGTTTGTGGCAGAAAATTTCGACACCTATATGCCTTAAATTAGAAAGTGCAAGTGCTATGTATAGTCTGAATGTTTATGTCCCCCTTCCACTAATTTAATATGTTGAAATCCTAACCCTCATGGTGATGGTATAAGGAGGTGGGACTGTTTAGGGGGATGATTAATTCATGAGGACAGAGCCCTCAGTACCTTTATAGAAGAGGCTCAAGGGAATTCTTCCACCACTTTCACTATGTAAGGATGTAGCAAAAGTTTATTCTATACCAACAGGAAACAATCTCTCACCAGACACTGAATCTGCTAGCATGTTGATCTTGGACTTACCAGTCTCCAGACCTATGAGAAATAAGTTTTTGTTGTTTGTAAGTTATTCAGTGTATAGCATTTTGTTATAACAGCCTGAATGGATTAAGATGATAGGAGTACTGCTGTCTCTGCCAGATGAAATCAAAATGCAGCTGGCAATCTTTACTCTTATGTATAGATAATAAAACATTCACTAAGTCAGTTTCATATCAGTTACCTACCTCTATACCGATTTGCTCCAATAAAAAGAACATATCTAGAATAGCAACTGAAATGCAAATCACTAGTGGTTATGGTTATAATTATAATCTACTATCATTCTCCAAAATTAGTTTGACATCTCTGTCAAATAGGCCAGTTAACAGAGATGTATCCTTCAAGTCTTTGATGGAAGCACAAATACATGCAATCTTACTTAGGACGCTATATCATTTTTGTTTCCTGTTTGGGTAAACGGAGGAAGTTCTACTGGAATTTTTTTTTTTTTTTTTTTTTGGCACTCACCATATGATAATGTTCTTCATGCCATTTTTCAGGGAATAAATATATTTATTTTGCCAGCATTTGGCAACTGATGGAGGTTTAATATTAGAAGTTGACGTCTGGCATAGCCAGAACACAGAAGAAATACCAGGAATGGTGGTTTTGATTCACTCTTATTTAACCGAAAGATGTACTCCAGTATTAATATCCTAGACCATCCCCCTTGCCATATAACTTTCAAAAGCGATTCCTTAAACACATTACAATATAACAGTATTTATCTCTTAATTAGTGGAAAAGTTGTGTGACTGTATCAGTTCTTATTTATCCTGTGCATAATTTTTCAGTTAGGTTGTATTTGTTTTTTTGACAGGAAATTTGAACAAGTTTATTATTATAGAGAAATACATGAAAGTGCCAAAGATTACAAACCTATATAGATATAAATTGTTTTAGATGAAAATTTTACCATAATTTTAAGGAAGAAATCATTCTAATGACATTTAAATTATTTAAATATCATGATACAATAAATGAAGGAAATTTTTTAAATTACATTTGTAAAGCAGATATGCATTATTTTAAAAGTCTGCCAAAGATTGAATAATAGGAGAAAAACTCTAGACCAAACTCAGCAAATGTCTTAGAGTAAAGCAGACTCATTCCAGTGTATTGACTTTGCTGCGTGCTTAAGGAAACATAGTGATTGACCATTCATGGGGCCTGTCCTCAGGTAGCCTAAATTTAGGGGATCAAATTTGAAAAATGACTTTACTACATAGAAAAGTATGGTAGGGTGACTCATGTGTTAGTTACTGTGGAGGCTCAAAATATAAGAACATCTTGGAAGAGCTACTCTTTGAGTTGAGCGGTAAAGAATCACGGTCAAAATCCTAAGTTCTGGTCTTGTTCTACCCAAGTCCAAATCCCCTCTCTGGGACTCAATTATCATGCATTAACTGCTTGTTCTGCATCAATGCTCATCTTTAACACTGGATGCCCTGAAGAACACAGAGTCACACAGAAGTTACTCTTACAGAGACTGAGTGTCTTTCTTACATAAATGTAATAGATTGCAAACATGACCACAACTCATTACAGCTTCTCTCTTTATGGGGTAGAGGCCTTGTTTGAAATTAGAGTGATTGTTTGGTTTGGTTTTACTTTTCTCAGAACATGCAGAGGAAAACAACACATATAGTAATGATGATGATAAAGTAATATTTTTGATTGGGTTATTAAGAAATAGGCACTCTGTTAAATATTTCACTCTGTTAAATATTTCACATGTGTGAAATCTGACTATTAAGTTCAAAAACTTGCCACTGTGTTCTTTCATTGACAGCTGTGTACAGACAACTCAGTAAAGTTTCAGAACTTCAATTTATTAGTGTCTCACAGCTGTGTTTGTGTCAACATGGGGTGGTGTCTTGCTGAGTGGTGTTCATCATTGTTGTTTCATGTTTTGGGGTGCTGTCATGTACTATGAGAGCTTGAATTAGAGCAAAGAATGAACATAAATTTCTTATTAAACTTGGCAAGAGTGGAAGTAAAATTAGGGATATGTTAGTCATGAAGAAAATGGCAGTGAACAAATGTTTTTCTAAGGGGATAGAAAGTGTTATGAAGAGAGGTCGGGGGGCCAGTAATAAAATCAACAAGAATATTGCAGCAATTCATCAAATTGTGCATCAAAATCATCAGCTGACTGTGAGAAGCATCATAGACCAGGTAAACATCTATAGAAAAACAGGAAAATCTTCAGTGAAAATTGTGGCATAAGAAAATTTTGTGCAAAAATGGTACTGATGATGCACGCATACGCCCAGCTACTCAGGAGACTGAGGCAAGAGAATCACCTAAGCCCAAGAGCTGGAGGTTGCTGTGAACTGCGATTTCATAGCATTCTACCGAGGGCAACATAATGAGACTCTGTTTCTTAAAAAAAAAAAAAGAAAGAAAAAATGGTATTGATGGAGCTCACCAATGAACAAAAGCAAAGGAGAGTTGAAGTTTACCAAGACCTTTTGGAGAGGCAAGATGGTGGTTTGGGCCATGTTATCACTACTGATGAAACAAGGGTGTACCAATACAAACCTGAAATGAACTGCCAAAGTGTGCAATGGAAATCAGCCAATTCTCCATGGCCAAAAAATTTCCTATCAGTCCAAATCAAGAGTCAAAATGATGTTGTTAACCTTTTTGAATATAAGAAGGATTGTTTATTATGAATCGTAACAACTGGACAAACAACCAACTTTATTGTTTAGAAGTGCTGGAAAAGCTTAGTGAGAAAGTTAGATGAAAACAACCTAAACTTTTCACCAACTCACGGCTCTTGCATCACAACAATGCACCAGCTCACGCAGCTTTGTTAGAGAGTTTTTAGCCAGGAACAAACAACTATATTGACACACCCTCTCTACTCGCCTGATCTGGCCTCCAGTCGTTTTTTTTTATTTAACTGAAGATAAAGGAAATATTGAAAGGAAGATATTTTGATGATATTCAGGACAAGTGTAATACAACAACAGCTCTGATGGCCATTCCAGAAAAAGAGTTCCAAAATTTCTTTGAAGGGTGGAGTGGGCACTGGTGTCAGTGCATGGGTTCCCAAGGGGAGTACTTTAAAGTGACCATGTTGCTGCCAGTCAGCCCCCCGATCGATGACACAGAGATAGCACCGCAGACAGAATGATTTGTTGGAAAGGGAATGGCTGATAGTCTCTCAGGCATTCAGCAAAAACCCATCTTTACTTAGATTTTTATGCACTCCAAATCATCAGATAACAATATCCAAGAATAAAGAACACAAGAGGTAACAAAAAATGTCATTGTAATTTCTTGTTAGCATTAATGCAGCAAGAACACGGACATGCCCTTCTAAAAATAAGAATGTTCTGCTTGGAAATAAACAACAATGGAGACAAACAACAAAGGCGCTGGGTTGTCTGTTCTGTTTGCCTACTTCCCTATATGATTAACTAAAAGCTATTGTGTAAGTTACGGTAAGGGGACAAATTGCAGTGGCCCACTACCCCCAGCAAGTAACCGGTTTCCAGCTTCAACTTGGTGGAGCCCTCCAGCACATTTTTTCCTTTAGGGCACATCTGCCTACTTTTTTCAGCCAGATCACATCTGTCAGATGGGGGAGAATATCCCCCGAAACTCAATTCTAGCCCAAGTACTAGGAATGTTGTTTCTCAGGACCTTGGACCTCAAGGAGCACAAATGAAACCAGTTAGCTTTACATGGGAGTAGGAGACCACATCCCTTCATGACCATAGTGATATTTAGCAATGAAGCTGTCTAGCACTTTCTCTAGGATGAATTCACAAACTTAACTGTCAGATCTTGTAGTATATTATTATGTAATATATTTGGAGGGATAATGCTACTGCTAATAATAGCTACCACTGATACAGTGTTTCCAGGTGCATGTACTATTACATATATTAACTTAGTTAATTCTAATAATAAATATTTGAAGTTTATATATACTGTTATCATTAATTTATAAATTAGGGTTGAGGGATGGTAATTGGTGGGGCCATGCTTAGGGTGCATCTTAGAGGGGTACAGGCAGAACTTACTAAATGCAGAATACAATGTCTTCGTATGATAACTAAGAAAATGCCATGAGGGCTATGTTTGATGAAAACATTTCAGATTGTACATGAAACCAGCACGTTGTGCCCCTTGATTGCACTAGTGTATGCAGCTATGATTTAATATATAAAAAAAAAAGAGAAAGAGAGAGAGGCTTAGGGAAGCAATGAGAAAACACACCCAATTGACACCTAACTCCATAGAGTGTCAGATTATTTTATTTTATTTTTGAATATTAAATATCTTTATTTAAAGATTCTGGAAAATGAGTGACTTTTAACTGACATACATGCTTTTAAATATGAAGATCTCAATTGATAGACATGCAGATTAGTTAGTAAGAATGAACTTGTTCTAGCATGTACGGGCTCCATGCATCTTGCTAGACTGTTACGCTTCCTCCCATATGAAAACTTTCCCTATCACCTCCAATACTTTTATTAAGTTGCCATTTATACCTCATTATGATACATATGCCAAAAACACCTTATACATTGACAGGTGCTTGTGCCAAATTTTGAGACCCTTCTCTAGTTTCAGTGTAATTAAATACTATTAGGAATTTATGCAGGGGCTCGTGCCTGTAACCCTAGCACTCTGGGAGGCTGAGGCAGGTGGATCACTCTAGGAGTTCAAGACCAGCCTGGGCAAGGGCAAGACCACATCTCTAAAAACAGCCAGAAGCTGTGTGGCAGGCACCTGTAGTCCCAGCTACTCAGAGGCTGGGGCAAGAGGATTGCTTAAGCTCAAGAGTTTGAGGTTGCTCTGAGCCGTGACACCACAGCACTCTACTGAGGGGTAACAAAGTAAAACTGTCTCAAAAAAAAAAGAGATATTCTTACCAGCTCTACTGTGAGCCTTTCCTCTAACTGGCCTGTTATACCACAACATCAAATCTCAACAGATAGGTGACTTTTAGTCACTTTGTCTAAAAGTTATACCCATGGCCTCTTGTTCAGAGCAACTAATACACAACGGACCTTGAAGTACTACCTAACCCATTTCTTCATCTATAAAATGGGAGAGTAGAATATACCAAATGTGTGAGAACTGAAAAGATGAACAGGAACCATCTATTACACTGCCCTGTCACCACCAGCACTGTCTCACTGCTTTAACTCTATGTCAGTGCACAGACACATGGTTGCTATGAAGTTAGTAAAAATACAGAAGGTGCCAAAAAAGCATATACACATTTTAAGAAAAGTGAAAACTACTAAAGTTGTAATACTGAATATATACCCATCACAAAAGATAATAAATACAAGTCACATTTGACTTCTGCAATTACAAGAGGTGCTCAAAGTGGTTACCATCAACGTCCAGACACTTTTGATTTCGGAGAACTACAGCCTGAACAATGCTGACCAAAGTGTCTGCTTGTATCGCTGCACACGCCCTTTCAATTTCTTCCCAAAGTTCCACCAGTGTAGCCGGTTTTCTATGGTACACTGCATCCTGTAAGGTGCCCCAGAGGTAGAAGTCAAGGGATGTTAAGTCAGGAGACTGGGGGGGAAACTCAACCATGCCTCTGCGTCCTACCCATTGTCCTGGCAAGATCTCATTAAGGTAAGCTCTCACATCAGGGTGGAAGTGTGGTGGGGCACCATCTTGTTGGAAGTAAAATGTATCATCCCCAAAAAGTGTCCGAATTGCAGGTAAAATGGATGCGTGCAGCATGTCTAGGTACACTGGACCAGTAACAGGACCTTCAAAAAAGAATAGTCCTATGAGTCCCCTCAATGACAGTCCATACCAGACATTGAGGCCCAGCAAATGGACATCTTTTTCCACATGTGGAACTTCTGGAGCCCAATACACACAATTATGTCGGTTGACTGTTCTGTTTAGTTTAAACTGTGCTTCATCAGACCAAACCATTTTCCCCACAAACTCCTCGTCCACTTGTACCATGTTTTGGAACCATTCACAGTATTGCACCCTCCGATCAGGGTCGTCTTCATTCAGTGAATGTAATAATCTCGGGACAAAACCTCCCATCTTGCTGTCTTAAGGATGCGTCCTATGCTGGTTCTGCTGATCCTGGTCTCACGTGCACACTGGTTGGTGGACTTCTGTGGCAAGCGTGTGAACTGCTCCAGCACCAGCGTAGACACGGCAGGACTCGTGGCTGTGCGAGGCCTCCCGGACCTTCCCTTGTGGACGTCACACACGGTGCCATGCGTCTCGAACTTGTCATGAATGCGTGCAATTGTCAGGTGTGTTGGAGAGTCTTGTGTACTCACGCCTCCACTGTCGCTGCACTTCCACAATGTTCTCGAATTTCAAATACCACCTCAAAATGGTCTTGCGCTCCTCTTATGACAGCCGCGACTCTGCCATTTTGTTTGACTGTGCTGCCTGTTGCATGGTGACTGGCAATCGTTCGATTAGCACCACTGTTTAAGCAAATGTCATACTGCACATTGCTACTGTAATTACTGAGAAGGCTAAGTACTATCTAGATAACATCTCTTAAAATACGCATACATTTTTTTGGTACCCCTGTATTGACCTTATTGCTTGAGGCACTTTCTTATCGTAACTATATGACAGTTGGTGTAACTCAAGTGAAATACCAACACCAGCGCATCCCAGCTTCCATGGCTTGTGCCTGTAGTTTTCAACCTGCGCTTAGATCTGAGGCCTCTGCACCTCCACAGTCGCTGGCAATGAACTCCCAAGGCCCAGGGTCGGCCGGAGTTGGACTCTTGCTCTCGCAGGCCGAGTCCGGCCTGAAACCCACTACATAGTAGCGGCGGGTCCATCCACCCAACCGCGCGAGACAAAGAGACTGGTCAGGACTAATTTATACAGTTTAGTTGATACTTTCGTTTGTTTCATTTTGTTGTGTCTTTCCAGTCATGCTTCAACATTTCATTTGATCTCCTTTTTGGCATTCATATGTGACTCTTTTGTCATCCAGATGTTTTCTGTTTTGTGAGCTTTAAAATAATCCCAACTCAAAAAGAAAATGTTATTTTTGGTGTTATGAAAAGTGTTATATGTTTGTGGTCCCACAGGAAACAGTTGGAATATGTATGTCCTCTGATTATATTGTAGTGATATTTGTTTTCTTTCTTATAGCTGCCTGGGCATGATGGAAAGGGACAGAGACATTTTATTGTATTACCCTTTTTTGTATGTTTTGAATTTTGAACTATGTGAATATTACCTGCTTTCAAAACTAAACTTAAATACTTCAGTAATATTGGTCATTTTATTATATGTCTGTTAAATATATTAGAAAAGTTTACATCATTTGATGCTAAAATGCCATTTTTGGCTTTTAATTAGATTCTAGTAAAATTTTTTTATTATTAATTTAAACATTTATTTCTAATATGCATAGGTATTAGAATACTTGGTTGATAAGCTTTCCTTCATAAAATGATCGGTTGCCAGTTGGTTATAGCTCAGAGTTAGGGAAATAACCTTTATGTACTATTGTGTGCCTTTCTTTCTGCATTGTGGAATTCTTTTGTCCCCACACAAGCAAACATATTAAGTGTTAGAATTTTGTCCAACCTCAAATTTTATTTCAACTATCATTATCCAAAGATTTTATGTTATAATCATCAATTAAAACATTGTTTCTGGTGTAAAATGGATTTTGCATTATTAGACAAATTTTTTCATGGGGGAATTATTTGGTCTTTTTAACTAAAAGTGATATTTTGTATAAAAGCTTTTCTTAGTTATACTAACTAAATATTATTAGTATCCCATTTTATTTCTTCTCACAGTTTTAGCTGTATCTTTATTTTTATTTATTTTTTATTTTTTAATTTTTTTTTGAGACAGAATCTCACTTCGTTGCACACAGTAGAGTTCTATGGCATCACAGCTCATAGCAACTTCAAACTCTTGGGCTTCAGCGATTCTCTTGCCTCACTCTCCCGAGTAGCTGGGACTACAGGTGCCCGCCACAACGCCCAGCTGTTTGTTGTTGTCATCATTGTTGTTTAGCAGGCCTGAACACTGAACTACAGGTTCAAACCTGCCATCCCGGCCGGCGCCCTAAACACTGAACTACGGGCACCGAGTCTATATTCTATTTTTTTATTTTATTTATTTATTTATTTATTTATTTTTTTGAGACAGAGACTCAAGCTGTCACCCTGGATAGAGTGCTGTGGCATCACAGCTCACAGTAACCTCCAATTCCAGGGCTCAAGCGAGTCTCTTGCCTCCGCTTCCCAAGTAGCTGGGGCTATAGGCGCCCGCCACAACACCCAGCCGTTTTTTGCTTGCAGCTGTCATCTTGTTTGGTGGGCCCAGGCTGGATTCGAACCCACCAGCTCAGGTGTACGTGGCTGGCGCCTTAGCCCGTTGAGCCACAGGTGCGGAGCCTATATTCTATTTTTAAACAGCTTATTCTGGGGGTTACACCATACATCCTTAATTTATGTTGTCTTCTTAGAGTTAATTTTGTACCATTTTGCATAAGACCTTACAATAGCCTAACTGCAATTGTTCCATCCCAATCTTTATGCTGCATTCTTTATAAACCTCATAATACAATGGTAGTTTTGTTTTAAACACATAATTGTATCTTTTTTTTCTTTTTTTCTTTTTTTTGATACACAGTCTCACTATGTCGCCCTGGGTACAGTGCCGTGGTGTCACAGTTCGCAGCAACCCCAAATTCTTGAGCTTAAATGATTTTCTTGCCTCAGCCTCCCAAGTAGCTGGGACTACAGGTGCCCCATAACGCCCAGCTAACAGTAGTATCTTTTAAAGAGATCAAGAGAAGGAAAAAAGTCTTTTATATTTACCAATTCTGAGACCAACACACAGGTTTGAATTTTCATCTGGTATCATATCCTTTCACCCTGCAGTGACATCCCTTTTGCATTGTTGCCTTTTCTCCAATACCCTGTCCTATAAATTTTGATTGCTTCAGTAACCCATAACTCTGATTTTTGTGTCTCATTTAAGTGAGAACATCATGTTGTGCTTGTGTTCTACCTCTCTGTGCTATAGTTAACAAAGTGTCATAGGCAGAGCACTGCAGTGAATATAGTCTGTACTTCTTGTGCTACCTTGTTTTTTTTTTTTTGAGACACAGTATCTCTCTGTTGCCCCAGGTAGAATACATTGGCACCAGCATAACTCACTACAACCTCAAATTCATTGGCTTAAGCAATCCTCCTGCTTTAGCCTCCTGAGTAGCTGGAACTACAGGTGTGTGTCATGATGCCCAGCTAATTTTTCTATTTTTTGGTAGACCTGAGGTCTCACTCTTGCTTAGGCTGGTCTTGAACTCCTGAGCTCAAGTGATTCTCCTGCTTCAGCCACTCAGATTGCTAGAATTACAGGTATGAGCCACTGCACCTGGCTACTGCCTGTTTTTTGGTATCTGAAAATATAGTAGAGTTATGTATTTTTGTCTAGTTTTATAGATGTTACCCAGGGAGCACCAGTTTGGTATCAGAGTTATTTTCTTATGGCTGAAAATGGAAGTCTTCTTCTCAAATATATTTGAGGAAGATATTGTACTGTCTTAATTTTTTTGAGACAGAATCTCTCTCTGGGTAGAGTACTGTGGCGCCATAACTCACAGCAACCTCAAACTCCTGGGTTAGAGATATTCTCTTGTCTTAGCCTTTGGGGTAGTTGGGACTACATATGCCGGCCACAATGCCTGGCTAGTTTTTCTATTTTTAGTAAAGATGGAGTCTCACTCTTGCTCAAACTAGTCTTAAAGTCTTGAGCTCAAGCAATCACCCACCTCAACGAGCTCCCAGAGTGCTAGGGTTACAGGTGTGAGCTACCATGCCCGGCCTGTATTGTCTTTACATAAATAATTAAGATGATGTAGTTATACATATTTAATATCTATGTAATCTTAATTTTCTGTTTTGGGGTATATGAGTTTGGATATTTCATATGTGTATATACACTGTAACACAGGAAGTTTTAGAATAACTTTATTGAACTATAATTCATGCATCACGAATATAATTCACCCATAAAAGTGTATAATTTAGTAGATTTTAGTATATTCACAGAGTTGTACATCCATTGCCACGTCAGTTTTAGAACATCTTTTTTTTTGTTTTGAGACTCACTATGTCACCCTTGGTAGAATGCCATGGCATCACAGCTCACAGCAACCTCTTGCTTCAGTCTCCCGGTAGCTGGGACTACAGGTGCCCACCACAATGCACGGCTATTTTCTTGTTATTGTTGTCATTGTTGTTTAGCAGGCCCTGGCCAGGTTCAAACCCACCAGCCCTGGGTTGGATGTGGCTGGTGCCCAACCACCGAGCTATGGATGCTGAGCTAGTTTTAGAACACTTTGCCCCCCCCAAAAACCTTATACCCTTAGCCTTCTCCTCTCCACCTTTACCTCCTCCTCTCCCATTTGCCTCCTCCTTCTCCTCTCCCCATTTGCCCAGGTCTAGATAACTAGTCATTTACTGATTCTATAGATTTGCTTTTCCTGGGCATTTTATGTAAATGGAGTCATACAATATGTATTCCTCTGTGCTTGGCTTCTTTCTCTTAGCATGTTTTCAAGGTTCATCAAAATTGTAGCATGTATCAGTATTTCATTTCTTTTTATTGCTGAATAATATATTTCATTGTATAGAATACTTTCACATTTATTGATAGATTCATCAGTCAATGGACATTTGGGTTGTCTCCATTTTTTTGCTGTTATAAATAAGATTGTGATGAGCATTTAAGTGTAGTCTTTTCATGTATATGTGTTTTCAATTCTCTTGGGTATAATATAATAACTGTATGTTTAACCATTTCAGGAATTACCAAACTATTTTCCAAAGTGGTTGTGGCATATTAACATTTTCACTAGCAGATATAAAGGTTCTGATTTCACCACATCTTTGTTAATACTTGTTATTGAATATTAATTATATCTCAAATTCTCACGGAAACTATGCATTTTATTATTATTATTATTATTCCCATTTTATAGCTGAGGCTTAGAGTGGTTAAATGGCCCAAGATCAGAAAAAAAAAAAGTAGAAGTGAATTCGAACCTGGTATATCCCTGACTTCAAAATCTGAGTTTTTTCTCTTATTGAAAACTATTTGATTGGGCTTGGTGGCTCACGCCTGTAATCCTAGCACTCTGGGAGGCCGAGGTGGGTGGATTGGCCTGAGCTCACAGGTTTGAGACCAGTCTGAGCAAGAGCGCGACCTCATCTCTAAAAATAGTCAGGCATTGTGGTGGGCAGCGTTAGTCGCAGCTACTTGGGAGGCTGAGGCAGGAGAATTGCTTGAACCCAAGAGTTTGAGGTTGCTATGATGCCACAGCACTCTACCACGGGTGACAAAGTGAGACTCTCAAAAAAAAAAACAAGAAAGAAAAAGAAAACTATTTCTCTAGGTATATGATGTAGTAATTGAAATCAAATGAAATTTTCATAGGCATTAAGATAGCCTATTTTAAACATACATTTTCTCACCCCTTATCAGATCTTGTCAGGAATCTATTGATCCTCTTTTCTTTGGTTTTGATAGCTGTCCTCAATTTCCTTGAAAGTAAAAGATAGATGTCTTTCATCCAGGATTATTTGAAGTAATTGAGGCATAGCATTTTCAGTGGCCACCGTGATGAGACACTGTATGGAATGTATAGTATCTTATTTTAAGAACTACTACTTGGAAAAGGTACTTAAGAAGAGGTGTAAGATTGAGTGACTTGCAGATCTTTCAGTCTGACTGAGTAGTACTGGTGTGGTCTGGAGTTTCATGTTTTTTCAGATCTAGGATTGTTGAAGGGTTGTGTAAAACACTGGACTTTTATGGATCTCTGGGCTCTTCTGATAATTATGCCTGTGATCTAAGTTATATCTTGAGATACTTCCATGGTTAAAAATGGCTTGTCTTTTGTGTCTTACAGTAAGACCAGTCAGTTTTGTGGTGAAGAGTGAGGGTACAAAATTTCTGGTCAAGTAATTCTGTTTATTTTTAACTTCAACCATATACATAAAATAAAATATACTCCATAAAAAGATTAGAATCAGCTCATATTGGTGATAGAAACAAGTATAATCTCATGATACTTTATATTAGGTAGTAAATTCTCTGTAATAAAACACTTTCTTTCCAAGTTTAAAGCCAATAGGTTGTTATTGAGGTGCTTCTTACCTAGAAAATAAATTACTATTAGCTACTTTCATTGTTTCATTTTGCATAGTATGAGAACGCAATAATCCCAAATTATTTTCAGGAAAATAATAGGTTCATTTGTAAAATTTTAAAAAACAGCTTTGACAATGGCCTATTTTGTTTTTCTGGTGTCTTTTGTCATTGATCTAGGTCTAATTTTGATATATTAGTGTACATGTATTCAAATTAAGTCTTTAAAGCTATTATATGTTATGTGTCAGCATTGTTTTAACAAAGGAGAAGATAAGGGCCAAGACTTCGTTGTTTAATTTAAATGTAATTGCCGGGAAGAATGCTGCAAAAGATTGATGTCTTTTAGACACGCAGTATAATTCAAGGATAAGATATATCTTGTACTCAATTTTTCAAAGACAAATGTAGTAAAAATTGATATGTTAATATGTTAATTTTTATTTGTATCCTATACAAATGTAGAAATTTTCATTTGATTATGTGTTTGATATGTATTCGCTGTCGTGATCTCAAAGGAATGTTAAGTTCCATTTTAATAAAGAGTTATCTTACTAATGAGTATCTCTCAGTTTATTCCTGGAAGAGAAAACTAGACATCTAAAACTGGGTCTTAAATATGATATATATTATAGATGAAAAAATTTAAAATCATGGTGTTCAGATATGAACATGATTATAGATGTGCTGACAAGATGACTTTGGCAACTTGGTTAATATTGATAAATTTTAATGGAAAGTTATATTTTTACTTGAAAATAGTCTTTAAAAGGAGAGAGAGCGGTGTGGTGGCTCAAACTGTAATCCCCAAACTTTGTGAGATGGAGAGGAGAAGATCGCTTGAACTAGAAATTTGAGACCATTATGGGCAAAATGTAGTGAGATCCTGTCGTTAAAGAAACCTAAAAAATCAGCTGGGTGTATGGGCGGTGCCTGTGGCTCAAAGGAGTAGGGTGCCAGCCCCGTATACCGGAGGTAGTGGGTTCAAACCCGGCCCTGGTCAAAAATTGCAAAAAAAAAAAAAAAAGTCAGCTGGGTGTGGCTGGTGATGTGTGCCTCTAGTCTCAGGAGCTTGGGAGACTGAGGCAGGAGGACCCCTGTGATAGCTCCACTATATGGCCTGGGCGACAAAGGAGATCCTATCTCTTAAAACAGAGAGAGAGAGAGGGAATGCAGTCTTAGGGGTCTTAACTCCTACGTGTCCTTAGCTTATATTTTTGTGGACTATAACAGCAACGCTTTCAGAAAATATAATGACATAGTGATCTCCTAATGTCTACCAGTACAACTACATAAAGAATGTTATGACAAAAAACCTTGGAGGATATTTATGACTAGTCAGATAAAGGCCTATTAATGAGAAACCTTAATTTCTTGTGATAAGATTATCTCTTTTCAGGTAACTCAGTTTGATGACATTATTTCTCTTGATTTTTAATGTATCAAATCTGAAAGGCAAAGAAGTTTAAAGATTAGTCATTAAAATAAGAGTCAGATGGCCAATGCATGTAACTAGAGAAAAGGCAGTTCTGTTTAGACAGCATTTGATCAGTCTGAAAGGTAATGCTCCCCAACCTCTGTTTTGAAGTGATGAAGAGGGATAGTTACATGATGAAAAAGATTATATAGTATTTTCACCTTCCTGAAGATTGCCATTGCTATGTGATGACATAATCTTTGAAATATTTTGAATTCCCAGACTTAAACATAGCTTATTTAAATACAAGTGCCAACAATGCATTGAGTCACCTGTGCAATTTACATTATAGGTTTCTGGACCCTACTCTTAAGATTCTGAATTGGTAGATTTGGGGAGAGGGCTGGGCATGTGTGTGTTTAAAAGTCATAGCAGGTGATTCTTATTTGTAATTAAAGATTAAAAAAAAATAAGAACAAAAAGAGGAGAGCTGCTATTCTAGGACTTACCATCATTGTTTAATGTGCATTTCAGATTGTTTTCCTGACCTTAGACATTTCAGTGAATATTGGCTTGACTAAGAGATAATGTAGGAGAGGTGGAATTCCAAGATATGTAAATTTATTTATTGGATAATTGACCTTAAATTTGTTGTAGGTTGAAAATGTCAGTGAAATAATTGGTGTTTTATCAAGTTTTTTTAACTGAATGATGGCTTAAGAGCGTGATGCTTTGGCTTGTTCATAAGGTGTTCCTCTTCCTCCTTTCATGTGTATATAATTAAATTTAATTAATTAAAAATGTTTGTCTTTTTAAATTACATTTTTTTTTGTAGGACCGGAAGGATTAGGCTGCTTGTGACTTCATACATGTCTAGTGATGACGATAAACTATATATGCCCTAAATATAGCTTGTGTTATGTAGCATTAAAACATTTAGTAATAAAACTAAATGATAACCACTTATTCTGTGTATTTAGTAGGTCTTTTCTAAATGTTGTAGAACAGCCACACTATAAAGCTGTTGTATTCCATAGAATGTAGTCCACTTCAGGATGGCAGACTCGTTCTCACCAATTTTACAGAGTCCAATACAGACATGTTTTCTAAGTATAATACCTATTTTTTTTTTTTTTTTTTTTTTGAGACAGAGTCTCACTTTGTTTACCCTTGGTAGAGTGCCATGGTGTCACAGCTCACAGCATCCTCCAACTCTTGGGCTTAAGCGATTCTCTTGCCTCACCCTCCCAAGCAGCAGGGACTACAGACGCCCACCAAAATGCCTGGCTATTTTTAGATTGTAGTTGTCGTTGTTTGGCAGACGCAGGCTGGATTTGAACCCGCCAGGTCTGATGTATGTGGCTGGTGTCCTAGCTGCTGAGCTACAGGCACCAAGCCATACCTAGTTGTTTTTAAGAACTTCATTTTAATTTGTAATAAAAGTTTACAACTTGATTTATCAAAAAGTCAACAAACTGCAAGCCCCTGTTAATAAAGGTCTTAAATAATTAAAAAATGTATAATATACCTAGTTTTAAAAAAGTATCATCATGGTCATGCTATGCCTCCATTGGGTGACATTAATGCCATTAATGAAATATTTTTTTCCTTTTCCCCCTCATGAACTCTTGTTTTCTAGTTTTGTTTGTTTAATTTTATGAAGGAAAATTTAAGTTTCTATTCAAGGCAGCTTTTACAAGTGGCCATCCTGTGTTCTGAAGAGCAGACCGAGTGAGAAGATGGTGCTGTCTTTGCATAAGATAGGGTAATCTGCTACTGAGGGATTGCCTGTGGGGTGTTTTCTCTGAGGCCACTAGGGTGCACTCAGCTGTAGCAAAGTCTGTGTTTCTTCTGATAGTCTTCTGAGAGTCTTCTGTCAGATATTTATTCTGATAGTCTTAGGCTTCTGACACAGGGCAACTTTGTATCTGTAAGACTTTGGGAGTCATTTAATATCAAAGTGTCAGTTTACTTTTAATAAAAATAAAAAATCCTCATTTTCTTTTAAAAATTATTATTTCATTTAAATCTAAGCAACCCAAGAGATAGGCATTATCATTCACTTCTTATAGGTGAGGGAAAGCCCCGAAAGATTCACTGACGTGTCTAAGATCACAGTTTTTAATTTTTTTTAAGGTTATGTATTTATAATGGTTTGATCTGAGAATTCTTTTCTCGCTTCTCTTTTTCCTTTTTGGGTTTTCTTCTGTGCTAAGTTCCATAATGGGTTATCTAGGTAAGTGGGGTGTAACAAAACAGTATTTGTAATACGAGATGACAGAAAATTGCGTTTACCAGAGCTGCTTCTGGGATAAGTATGAGAGAAATAAACAGGCTTCCTGGGGTGGGTGTGTATATATGTGTGTGTGTGTGTGTGTGTGAGAGAGAGAGAGAGAAAGAGAGAAATAGAGATTGATCCCAAGGGATATGATTCATTGCCTTTTAAGAAAATTCAATAAAAGTGGGAGTAATTTAGTAGATATGCAAGTTTCGAGCCAGAGCTAAATTGCTGGGAGGAAAGAGAAGAGGCTGAGCTCTGCAACCAGTGGCAATCATTTACTGCCTTTCCTCTTCTTAGCAGCCCTCTGCCTCTTTTCTAAACAAACATGGAATGACAACAAAAAAATGAGGGGAACCAGATTAGATTTCATAGAGAGCCTATGTTTTTGACTGCCTGTGTCCTCCCATAACTGCCTGTGTTCTCAATCTGTGGGTCACGACCCATAGGAACTGTATTAAAGGGCTGTGGGATTAAGAAGGTTGAGAACCATTGTCCCATAACATTGAGCATTTGTTACTGTTAGAGCACATATCACATTATGTATTAATTGTTTGTTGTTTAGTTTATCTTCCCCTCTAGACTGTGTGCTTTTTGAGAGCGAGACTGTTCTTTTATCTTTGTATATTTTAGAGCCTGGTATTTAAATACTGAAGAAATATTTGTTACTGAGTGAGACCTTGTTGGCCATTCAATAATTAATATTCTAAAATGTAGACTTCTAATTATTCTTTAAACTCAAGTTTTATTTTCCTTTGTTTTCATAAAGACCATGCGCTACATTATAGTATGTAATTTTCAGTGTTATTCATATCTTTGTATATTTATGTAACTTTTTAAGGATAAATTTCTAGAAGTAGAATAAATGGGTCAACATACAGTATACTGTTTAAATGGTCATTATAGTAATACTTGTTGACAAAATTACCTCCACCACTGTGTAGGTACTTTATTTCTAGACCTGACAACAGTATGTATTATGATTATTCTAATATTGTTCTAACATTGGTCATTATAATAGGTAAAATGTTTTTATTGTTTGAGCTGAATTTGGTTATTAGCAAGGTTGTTTTTGTGTTTGACTGTTTGACATTATTTTATGTATTTTGCTAGTCATCTATCCTTAGCCTAATTTTCTGTTTGAGTGTTAGTTTTTCTTACTTTGAAGAACTTTTAATATTTTATGCTGTTAATTTTGTTTATTTTAAATACTTTCTCCAAGTTTATTGCTTTTTGACTTTGCCTTTTTTTAATCTAAAAATTATAATCTAGATTGCTGCATACTTACAGGACATATTTAAAAAGTATAATGACACCAAAAATTGAAAATAAAACAATAAAATATTTAAGAAATAATTTCTAGAAAGAAAAATGATATTGAATTAGTATTAGATAAGAATGAAGTATATTCATTAATAAGGGTAAAGAGACTTATAAATGAATGGAATAATCCATCTGGAAGTACAATAAGCATGCAGATTTATTTACTCAATAACATGCATTTGAAATATAAAAAGTACAAATTACACAATGTAAGGAGGAATCCATAGATGTATAATCATAGTGGGAAATTTTAATATACTCTCTCTGAAATGGATGTGTCAAGCAAATAAAAAAGTATATAATATAGATTTGAATTCCATAAATGATAATCTTAATTATGTATTTATTTGTCTATAAAGGATGTCTCAAAGAATTCCATGGAATTGATATCATACATTTTGTGTAATATGTAGTTAAGAGAGGCTCAGGAGCCAAATTGTAGTTCCCCTCTCGTTGAATGACCTACGATAAGTTACTTCTGTACTTTAGTGTTCTAATCTGTAAAATTAAAATGATAATAGTGATCCTTAAGAATTGTTGTGAGAAGTAGAGTTCAGAACAATGCCTTACACGTGGTGAGGGCTTGATTAATGTTTGCCATCGTCATTATAATATCATCATATAGTCTGATCACAATGTAATGAAAATAGAAATTAATAATAAAGAGATAACATTCTCTTCCTACCCCCAATGGAGAAAAACCTTTGCTGAGTATATATCACTCAGCAATACAAAGGAGTGAATTATACATCTAGTCAATGTATGTGAATCTCAGGAACATGTTGAGTAAAGCCATATACTAAAAGAGTACATACTGAATGATTCCATTTATATTAAGTTCTAGAACAGGAAAAACTAATTTGTGATATAAAAGAAATCAATGTCAGAGTGGTTTGCTCTGAAGGTTAAGGGTAGGAATTCACTCAGATGAACATGAGAGATCTTTCTGGGTCGATGCTGTCATTCAGTATCTTGATAGGGATTTGGATTATACAGATGTGTACATTTGTCAAAACTCAGATAATGTATATATAAAATTTATGCATTTTATTATATGAAGATTTACATAAAAAACTAAGGAAATATTGGATTCTGTTGGCATGGTGAATTATTTAGAAGGAAGGGTACAGATGTCTACCAAATATCCACAGCTTGCTCCCCCCAACCCAAGAACAGGGTCTTGCTCTGTTGCTCAGGCCAGAGTGCGCTGGTATCATCATAGTTAACTGCAACTTCAAACTCCTGTGCTCAAGTAATCCTCCTGCTTTAGCCTCCCAAGTAGCTGGGACTACAGGGCATATCCCACTGTGCCCAGCCATTTTCTATTTTTCATAGAGATGGGATCTTGCTCTTGCTTAGGCTGAGCTCATCATCATATATTCTGGTCAGAACACTATGAAAATATAAATTAATAATGAATAGATCACATCCTCTTCCTACCCATAATGGACAAAAACCTCTGTATTTATCACTCAGCAATAAAAAGAGTGAATTGGGCAGCGCCTGTAGCTCAGCGAGTAGGGCGCTGGCCCCATATACCGAGGGTGGCGGGTTCGAACGTGGCCCCAGCCAAACTGCATCAAAAAACAGCCGGGCGTTGTGGCGGGTGCCTGTAGTCCCAGCTACTCGGGAGGCTGAGGCAAGAGAATCACCTAAGCCCAAGAGCTGGAGGTTGCTGTGAGCTGTGACTGCACAGCATTCTACTGAGGGTGATAAAGTGAGACTCTGTCTCTACAAAAAAAAAAAAAAAGGAGTGAATTATAGCCGAGCATTGTGGTGGGCACCTGTAGTCCCAGCTACTAGGGAGGCTGACGCAAGAGAATTGTTTAAGCCCAAGAGTTGGAGGTTTCTGTGAGCTGTGATGCCATTTAAGCCCAAGAGTTGGAGGTTGCTGTGAGCTGTGTTGCCATAGCACTCTACTGAGGGTGACAGGATGAGACTCTGTCTCAAAAAAAAAAAAAAGGAGTGAATTATACATATAGTCAATATAGGTGAATCTCAGAAACACGTTGAGTAAAGCCATATACAAAAAGATCCTCTGACTTCTGATTTACAGAGTGTTAGATTTACAGGAGGGAGCTGCCATGCCTGGCTTCCTGTAATATTCTTTTTTTTTTTTTGAGACTGAGCCTCAAGCTGTCGCCCTGGGTAGAGTGCTGTGGCATCACAGCTCACAACAACCTCCAATTCCTGGGCTCAAGCGAGTCTCCTGCCTCCGCCTCCCAAGCAGCTGGGACCACAAGCGCCCGCCACAACGCCTGGCCATTTTTTTTGGTTGCAGCCGTCATTGTTGTTTGGCGGCCTGGGCTGGATTCGAACCTGCCAGCTCATGTGTACGTGGCTGGCGCCTTAGCCCGCTGAGCCACAGGCGCCGAGCCTTTCTGTAATATTCTTAAAAGGAATACCTGAAGATACCAGATAAAAAGGAATACCTGAAGATACCAGATAAACTTCATTCTCATTTTCGTCTTTCCTTTGTAAGCTTTAGGTGGTGTTTATAAAACAAATATTTACCAAAGTGAACTTCTCGGACTTATATCAAGTAAGTATTCAAATATAAAGAATTTTGGGTGGCGCCTGTGGCTCATCGATTAGGACACCGGCTCCGTATACCGAAGGTGGTGGGTTCAAACCCGGCCTCGGCCAAACTGCAAAACAAAAAAATAGCCAGGTATTGTGGCGGGCGCCTGTAGTTCCAGCTACTCTCCAGGAGGCTGAGGCAAGAGAATTGCCTAAGCCCAGGAGTTGGAGGTTGCTGTGAGCTGTGTGATGCCACGGCACTCTACTGAGGGCGATAAAGTGACACTCTTTCTCTAAAAAAAAAAAAAAAAAACAAATATAAAGAATTTTAATTTTAGAGAAATATTACAAAGCAACTTTAAGAATATAGATCACTTAATAAATAATAGTAGAGATATGAACTAGGCTATAAGAAGTTCAGAGTATTGGATATTGGATTTTGATTTTGAATTTTCCATAATATGATCATGTGTCACTTAAGGATGGGGATACATTATGAGAAATATGTTGTTTCAGGCAGTTTTGTCATTGTGTGAACGTCATAGAGCAGTGGTTCTCAGCCTTCCTAATAACTGTAATTTTGTTACTGTTATGAATCGTAATATAAATATCTGACATGCAGGATGTATTTTCATTATTACAAAGGGGTTGTGACCCACAAGTTGAGAACCGCTGTCATAGAGTGTACTTATACAAATTCAGATGATATTACCTACTACTCACCTAGTCTATATGGTAACCTATTGCTCCTAGACTGCAAACTCCTCCAGGGTATTACTTTACAGAATGCTGTAGGCAGTTGTAACAATAGTTAGGTATTTCTGTATCTAAACATA
The DNA here is from genome assembly GCA_963573935.1 of Arctocebus calabarensis. NCBI lineage: Eukaryota > Metazoa > Chordata > Mammalia > Primates > Lorisidae > Arctocebus > Arctocebus calabarensis. The sequence continues at coordinate 11,032 of CAUYON010123393.1, read as the reverse complement.
GAAAAGGTACATTATAAGTATGGTATTAAAGTCTTATGGGACCATGTCATATGTTCAGTTCATCATTGACTGAAACGTTATTATGTGGCACATGAATGTATTTATTTATAAAGAAACATGTTTGGCCAGGAGCAGTGGTTCACACCTATAATTCTAGCACTAGGAGAGGCCAAGGCAGGTGGATTGCTTGAGCTCAGGAGTTTGAGACCAGACTGAGCGAGAGAGTGGGACCCTGTCTCTACTAAAACTAAAAAAACTAGCTAGGCGTTCTGGCGGGTGCCTGTAGTCTCAGCTACTGCGGGGGCTGAGGGGCAGGAGAATTGGTTGAATCCAGGAGTTTTAGGTTGCTATGAGCTATGGTGATGATGCCATGGCACTCAAATCCCAGGGCAACAGAGTAAAACTCTGTCTCAAAAAAAGGGGCATTTTTCTTTGCATTTTTGCATTTTTGTCTTAGCATTTCTACTGGTAGTATTTATTAGGACCATAGGCACTTATTTTATACATTACAAAAATGAAGGATAGATGAGTGCTTTTTACAAATTTAAAGGCTATTACAAACCTTTTCTGGAGAAGGGTTTTCTTGGTTCTTGAGACTATTAGAGGAATAACACATCAAGTTAACGTGGCTTGTTATAATTAGGTTTGATGAATATCTAAAAGATATGCATAAATTTAAAATGACATGAGCAATGCTTATATTGATAAGCTCCTTCTTTTCCTTTTAAAAAAATCTTGGCATTCAGAACTTTTTCTTAAAAAGTGTATTTTTCTTCATTTGACAGTAACAGTGTCTATATTTTATGAATAGGTTCTATATAGGTTTACTTCAGTTTAATTGAACTTCTGTGTGCCAGCATCAAGCTAATTAAAATGGTTAATCTTTTTTTTTTTTTTTTAGCTAATCAGATCTTATTAAAATGGTTAAGTTGTCTGAAACAGCAAACCAATTTTTAAAATTTCAGTCTTTTGCCAGTTCTTAAACAGTGGTACTTAAATAATATTTGTTATTTTGGTATTTACCACTTTTGTTTTATTTTTTACTAACCTTACTGAGATATAATTTACATACAATGGAATTCATTCATTTTAAGTGTATGTTTATACATTTTAATAATAAAGATTGGAAACTCCAAGATCAAGATGCTGGCATCTGGCGAGGGACCTCTTGATGTGTTATCACATTGTGGGAAGGCAGAAGGGCAAAAGGAGAGAGAAGAGAGCTGAACCCATCCCTTAGTAACAGCGTTGATTCCATCTACGAGGGCAGACCCTTATGGCTTAATCACATCTTAAAGGTTCCACTTTTTAATGCTATTATAATGACAGTTAAATTTCAACGTAAGTTTTGGAGGGGAACACATTCAAACCCTAACAAAGTATAACCAGAATTTGCTCATTCATCAGTTAGTTGCTGGGCATTTCATTGTTTCCAGTTTGTGGCTATTATAAATAATACTGCTGTAAACATTTGTATATGTGTGTTTGTACCAGCATATGTTTTCATTTATCTTGGATAAATATCTGGGGTTCTGATTGCTGAGTTTTTTGACAAATGTGTGTTAAATTTAAAAGAAATTACCAGAATGTTTTCCAAAGTGGCTATACCATTAGGCATTCTGACTGGCCTATTCATACATGAACATTCCAATTATGCCAAATCCTCATCAGCACTTGATAGTGTTAGTTTTCTTAACTTTAGTCATTCTTGGTGTTTAATGGTATCTCATTTTAATTTACATTTCCCTGGAGACTAGTAATGTTAAACATCTTTTCCCTGTTATTGACCATTTGGATCGTTTCTGTCATGAAGTGTCTGCTCACATTTTTTGCCCACATTTAAATATTGGGCTGTTTGACTTATTTTTGAGTTACATGAGTTTTTGGTATATTTTGGATCCAAGCCTTTTTTCAGATCTATTTTTCTCCCATTCTGTGACTTATTTAACATTTTTTATGTGTTTCTTTTAAAATATATATTAATATGCATTGATTCATTAACATTGAACTAACATTGTTTTACAGCCAACAGCACTATAGGTCATACTTGAATGAAGCTTGTCTAACACACATTATTTTCGCTGTTAGGCACATCACAAACTTCTTGTACTTAGGAATGCTAGACATCACTTTAGCACTGTGGTTGGGGGCCATTTTAAACAGCAAAATCACCAAGAAAAAACACAGAAATGCAAAAATGTGACACAAAGTAGACTATGAAAAGGATGCTTATTTATAGCATGAGAGCCGAAGCAGGAAAGCAGAGCATTCCTTGTTTGACCTCAGTTGGTATGTGTGCATTGAGCAGTTCAAAATTTTTTTTTTTTTTTGAGACAGAGCCTCAAGCTGTCACCCTGGATAGAGTGCTGTGGCATCACAGCTCACAGCAACCTCCAATTCCTGGGCTCAAGCGAGTCTCTTGCCTCTGCCTCCCAAGTAGCTGGGACTATAGGTGCCCACCACAACGCCCAGCCATTTTTTGGTTGCAGCCATCATTGTTTGGCAGGCCCGGGCTGGATTCGAACCCACCAGCTCAGGTGTACATGGCTGGTGCCTTAGCCTGTTGAGCCACAGGCGCCGAGCCACACACACATACTTTAATAGAAAACATTTGTATTATTGTTGTTGCCCTGGGTAGAGTAACCTGGCATTACAGCTCACAAAACCTCAAACTTAAAGCGATTCATTTGCCTCAGCCTCCCAAGTAGCTGGGACTACAGGTGTCCACCACAATGCCCAGCTATTTTTGTTGTTGTTGCAGTTGTCATTGTTTTAGTTGGCCTGGGCCAAGTTTGAACCAACCACCCTTGGTGCATGTGGCAGACGCCCTACCCACTGATCTACGGGTGCTGCCATAGAAAACATTTTTAAAACTGCTGTAATGTGTAGGCCAGAAATTCTGAAGCATCAACATATCTGATAATTGAAGCCATAGATTTGGATTTGCTCCCCAGAGAACAGAGGGCTCACAAGAGTGCTCTGGGGAATTCTAACATTTAAGGAACAAGTGGAAGAGAAACCCTTGAAGAATCTTTGAAAAGGGACAATGAGTCTTGGCACCCATAGCTCAGTAAATAAGAGCTCCAGCCACATATACTGAGGCTGGCAGGTTCGAGCCCAGCCCGGGCCTGCTAAATAACAATGACAACTATAACCAAAAAATAGCCAGGTGTTGTGGCAGGAGTCTGTAGTCCCAGCTACTTACTTGGGAGGCTGAGGCAAGAGAATCACTTAAGCCCAAGGGTTTGAGGTTGCTGTGAGCTGTGACACCATGGCACTGTACTGAGGGCAGCATAATGAGACTCTATCTCCAAAAAGAAAAGGGGGGGGGCACTGAGTATGAATAAAAACTAGGAGAGAAAACAGGAAAAACAAAAAAACTGGGACAGGATTTGTCACAGAAACAGAAAGAAGAATATTTCAAGGAAGTGAAAGTTGTCAATATTGGCAGATACCCCCCCAGAGGGACAGCTAATGGGAAAGGTGCTTTTAGCTCCAGGCACAGGTTTCTTGGAAGCTTGGCGCAAGATTCAAATCCAGATTGTGAACCTTCCCTATAAGTGTCAATGGATAATCCAGTCTCCATGCTGTTGTCTTTATACTTTAGACACCTAGGGCAGGCTTGACACTGGTGCCAGTCTATCAGTGGGACTTTAAGTCCGCATCAGCTGACTCTGGCATCACCAGTCTTACCATACAAGAACACTACCCTCTCCCAGTCCTTACTAAGACCCTGAAGGCGCTATCGGGAAAACTTAATTTTCTAGAAATGGTGATGTTAAGAAATTGAAAGTAGGAGTTAAAGTTGAGGTCAAGAACTGTACTTTGCCAGCCTGAGCCAGAGTGAGAAAATAGGTGGGCATTGTGGAGGGCACCTGTAATGTCACCTACTTGGGAGGCTGAGGCAAGAGGATCACTTGAATCCTAAAGTTTGAGATTGCTGTGAGTTAAGATGCCACTGCACTCTACTGAGGGCAACATAGTGAGACTGTCTCCAAAAAAAAAAAAAAAAATAGTACATCTCGGCGCCTGTAGCTCAGCGGCTAGGGCACCAGCCACATACACCAGAACTGGTATGTTCGAATCCAGCCCGGGCCTGCCAAACAACAATGACAACTACAACAAAAAAGTAGCTGGGTGTTGTGGGAGCTCCTGTAGTCCCAGCTAGTTGGGAAGCTGAGGCAAGAGAATCTCTTAAACCCAAGAGTTGAAGTGAGTTGAAGGTTGCTGTGAGCTGTGATTCCAGGGCAACATAATGAGACTGTCTCAAAAAAAAAAAAAGAAAGAAAGAAAGAAAAACCAGCAAAAAATTTTGTGGGTTTTCCTAAAACCTCCCCAGGTTGATAGTAAGAGCACAGAGATAATTTGAGAGGTGCCGAACACCTCAGTAAGTATGAAGGCTGAAGGGCAGTAGAACCAGAGAGCATAAACTTCAAGGGGGAAGCATCTTTGCAAGAGCATAGAAATACAATGGCTTGGAAGTACTATTGAGTAGTAAAGAGAAAGTTTATGTCTTGTTAACCCTTTCTGCAACAGTGAGAGAATAAACTAGAAGGTTGATAGAAGAGACATTGGTCAGAAAAAGCCAAAATTAACCCACCTCTGACCATTTTTTTGCCTCTATATCCCCTGGAACACTTGTTCCATTATAAACAACCTCTCCTGTATCCCCATTTTCTTCACAGATTGCTCCTCAGTTTTTTTCTGGAGGAATATCATCAGGACAGAAGTAGCAGTGACGCATGTAATGGGGATGTGCCCCACAAAAGAGGCGGACCCAGGCTCTACTTAAAGTTGAATACAGCCTCAGCGCCTGTGGCTCAATGGGCTAAGGCGCCAGCCACATACACCTGAGCTGGCAGGTTCAAATCCAGCCCGGGCCGCCAAACAACAATGATGGCTGCAACCAAAAAATGGCCAGGCATTATGGCGGGCACCTGTAGTCCCAGCTACTTGGGAGGCAGAAGCAAGAGACTCGCTTGAGCCCAGCAATTGGAGGTTGCTGTGAGCTGTGATGCTACAGCACTCTATCCAGGGTGACAGCTTGAGGCTCTGTCTCAAAAAAAAAAAAAAAAATTTCTGGGCTGTAGCAGTCCTGTCTCAGCCTCTCTAGTAGGTTGGAGTACAGATGTGTGCCACCATACCTATTTTTTTTTGTAGTTGGGTCTTGCTATGTTGCTCAGGCTGGTCTTGAACTTTGGATCTCAATCCTCATGCTGCAGCCTCCCCAAGTATTAGGATGACAGGTATAAGCCACCATGCCCAGCCTTAATATTTATCAGTGATAGGCATGAGAATGCCCATGTCTACACAGGCCCCTTTGGTTCTGCTCAGCTCTCTTTATTAGCTGAGGGGGAGCTCAAGGCTTCATGTTGAGTGAACTTCTAGGACTTCCCAAAAAGAAAATATCCCCCCACATGGATTGACTAGCTTAGGAACAGTTGGCCAGGCAATTATCCCAATGTTTGGAATTTGAAAAATGTGGTTAAGTTTGGGTCCCAGGGAAAAGGATTGAGTCTATGAGTCTTGTAGACAAAGAATTAATTGGAGGCCTAAAGAAGATAAACCCCAGTCCTTTGTCTTGCCATTGTGAGTGAAGGAAGCAGTTGTTCTGCCCTAGGCTGCAATGAGCAGAATGGACACTATGCTACACTAAGAAGGCAGTCCTTAGCATAGATTCTCTTGTCTAATCCTCTAAGTGGGGGTGAGTTAGTTGTGGACAAGAGACATGGAGTGACAGAAAAGCGTTGGCACTGCAGTGTCAAGACTGCTAGGTGTCTAACCACTTCAGGGTGTGGATATGGAGGAAAAACAGTATTCAACTTTAAATTTGTTTTTTTTTTTTTTTTGAGACAGAGCCTCAAGCTGTCACCCTGGATAGAGTGCTATGGCATCACAGCTCACAGCAACCTCCAATTGCTGGGCTCAAGCGAGTCTCTTGCCTCCGCCTCCCAAGTAGCTGGAACTACAGGCGCCCGCCACAACACCTGGCCATTTTTTGGTTGCAGCCATCGTTGTTTGGCAGGCCCGGGCTAGATTCAAACCCGCCAGCTCAGGTGTACATGGCTGGTGCCTTAGCCCACTGAGCCACAGGCGCCGAGTCAACAGCCCAGAAATTTAAGTTTGAGCTACAATAATGCCACTATGCTGTAGCCTGAGTGACAGAGCAAGGTCCTGTCTCAGAAGAAAAAAAAATTTTTTTTCAAACCACTTAGGATTTTTTTGTTAGCCATAGCTAGACAGCTGTTCCTCCTTGGCTTAAACTGTACATCATCTGTACAGTTATAACTTAATTTCTTAGGCCAGGCACAGTGACTCGCACCTATAATCCTGGCACTCTGGGAGTCTGAGGCAGGAGGATCCCTTCAACTCAGAAGTTTGAGACCAGCCTGAGCAAGACCCCAATCTCTACTAAAAATAGAAAAATTACCCCAGTGTTGTAGTGCCTATAGTCCCAGCTACTCAGGAGGCTAAGGCAAGAGGATCACTGAGCCCAGGAGTTTGCTGTGAGCTATGATGACACAGCACTCTAGCCTGGGCAACAGAATGAGACTGTCTCAAAAAGAAAACGAGGCTCGGCGCCTGTGGCTGAATGGGTTAAGGCGCTAGCCACATACACCTGAGCTGCTAGGTTCGAATCCAGTCCGGGCCTGCCAAACAACAATGACCGCTGCAACCAAAAAATGGCCGGGCGTTGTGGCGGGCGCCTGTAGTCCCAGCTACTTGGGAGGCAGAGGCAGGAGATTCACTTGAGCCCAGGAATTGGAGGTTGCTGTGAGCTGTGATGCCACAGCACTCTATCCAGGGTGACAGCTTGAGGCTCTATCTCCAAAAAAAAAAGAAAATGAAACAAACAACCCACACACATACACTTTCTTAAAGAAGTCTATATCCTGTTAGCAGCCCATTATCACAGTGTCTTCTTGACTCTTCTAGGCTCACTGTAAGTCCTGTGTCCCTGCCTGGCCTTGAACTTTATCTTGTAGGGACTTGCTGACCTGATAATCTCCTGTAGTTCCTGGTTCCCCATTAACTCAGCTGTTGCAGTTACTCATTTTTAGCCAGACATTATACTACTGGCTCCTCATAATTTCAGACGACCTACAAATCTGGCCCTAAATCCTAAACTAGAATACTGGTATCGCCTGGCTCCTAAATAAAAGAGTAGAGACCACAAGCAGTCGCTGAATCCTAATTATTTGTTGTCCAAAAGTCTCCCCAATCTGTTCTTTTTTCATTCCCCAGCTCTGACCCTTACTAAAGCATAGTATGACCAAGAAAATTCCTTAACCTCTCTAAGCTTGTTTTCTTATCTGTAAAAGAGAAATGTAACACCCACCTCAGAGGTAACTGTTGCAATGATTATATTAAATAATGTATATGAAGTATTAGCACAGGATTTCGGGTTAAATGTTGCCAACATTTATTATTGTATCATATACATTAAGTTTTAGCAAATGTCAGAAATCCAGCAGGCTTTTTCAGTGACTCTCTGCTGCCCCCATGGGGATGACTTTCCAAGTAAATGGTTCTAAAAGCCATGGCAAAAAACAGCCTTCTCACCAACCAACTCGCCAGTTAATTAGAGAATTACCAAGTTTTCTTTGGTTGGTTGTTTAATTGAATAAAAATGCTCTTCTATCTCATTGTTCTCTTTTTCAAATAACACATTAGGAAACTTGAAATTTTTCTAAATATACTGTCTATGATAGTCTAATCTGTTATTCTAGTAACACAGGCAAAAAGGGACAGTCATTGAGTCATTTGCTGTATAAATATACCTTAAGCATTTACTAATGTCAGGTACTGTGAAATACACATAGGATTAGGTACACAATGATGAACAAAACAGACAGTATTCTCTTTTCCATGGAGTTTACTGTTCATGTGAGTAGACAGACACTAAGGAAATAAATACTTAATTCTATTTATTTATTGATTTCCAGAGTGCCAGAACTACAGGCTTTAGCCACCATGCCCAGCCAAATACATAATTCTAACTTGAGATAGGTTCTATAAAGGAAAGAAACAGAATGTTGTGATAGAAAAATGAATGACCAGGGAAGGCCTCTCTTCGAGGAGGTAAGGTGAAAACTACAGTAACATAAAAGAAATTAAAGAACCAGCGGCACCTGCGGCTCAGTGGGTAGTGTGCCGGCCCCATATACTGAGAGTGGCAGGTTCAAACCCGGCCCCAGCCAAACTGCAGCAAAAAAATAGCCAGGCGTTGTGGCGGGCACCTGTAGTCCCAGGTACTCAGGAGGCTGAGGCAAGAGAATCACCTAAGACCAAGAGCTGGAGGTTGCTGTGAGCTGTAACACCATAGCACACTACCAAGGGTAACAAAGTGAGACTCTGTCTCTTAAAAAAAAAAAAAAAAAAAAGGCTCAGGCCTGTGGCTCAACGGGCTAAGGCGCCAGCCACGTACACCTGAACTGGTGGGTTTGAATCCAGCCTGGGCCCGCCAAACAACAATGACAGCTGCAACCAAAAAATGACTGGGCGTTGTGGCGGGCACCTGTGGTCCCAGCTACTTGGGAGGCGGAGGCAGGAGACTCGCTTGAGCCCAGGAGTTGGAGGTTGCTGTGAGCATGCCACAGCACTCTATCCAGGGTGATAGCTTGAGGTTCTGTCTCAAGAAAAAAAAGAAAGAAATGAAAGAACCAGGTGGTGCCTGTAGCTCAGCATGTAGATTGCTGGCCACATACATTGTAGTAGGTGGGTTTGAACCCGCCCCAGGCCTGCTAAAACAACAATGACAACTGCAAAAAAAAAAAGCACACATTGTGGCAGGCACCTGTAGTCTCAGCTACTTGGGGGCTGAGGCAAGAGAAAAGAGAATCGCTTAAGAGTTTGAGGTTGCTGTGAACTGTGATGCAACAGCACTCTACTGAGGGCACCAAAAGTGAACGTGAAACTCTGTGTCAAAAAAAAAAAAAGAAAGAACCAGCTATTTTGTGGAGAATGGGGAGGAATAGACTAGGCTAGGAAAAGGATACTAATAAAATGCCTAGAGACAAGGAAGAGATGATGACTTGGTAGAATGAATCATTGTCCGGAAGAACCATTGCAGGCTTCTAGAAATTACTGCTTTTTTAATCTCACTGTTCATAAATCATTCTTTAATAACTGGTCTATAATTTTACTAAGAATTAATAATCTTAGCTTTTTTTTTTTTTTGGTTTCCAGAATTCACCATCTAGAATTTTCCTATTTGAAAATGTGGACATTTGCAATACTGTGAGTTTGCAGGTTTTTTTTTTTTTTTTTGAGACAGCCTCAAGCTGTCACCCTGGATAAAGGAGTGCCGTGGTATCACAGCTCATAGCAACCTCCACTTCCTGGGCTCAAGCGAGTCTCCTGCCTCTGCCTCCCAAGCAGCTGGGATCACAGGCGCCCGCCACAACGCCCGGCCATTTTTTGGTTGCAGCCGTCATTGTTATTTGGCGGGCCCAGGCTGGATTCGAACCCGCCAGCTCAGGTGTATGTGGCTGGCGCCTTAGCCCGTTGAGCCACAGGCGCCAAGCCTGTTTTATTTTGTTTTTATAGAGACAGAATCTCATTTTGTCGTCATCGGTAGACTGCCATAGGCATCACAGCTCACAGCAACCTCCAGCTCTTGGTCTTAGGTGATTCTCTTGCCTCAGCCTCCTAAGTAGCTGAGACTACAGGCGCCCATCACAATGCCCAGCTATTTTTTGTTGCAGTTTGGCTGGATCCAGGTTCAAACTCTCCACCCTCGGTACATGGGGATGGCACCCTACTCACTGAGCCACAGGCACTGCCCAGAGTTTGCAGATTTCTTTAAAAGAGGATACAAGTTCACCTCACAGTATTTCTGAATATTGTGTGTCCAACTCAGTATCTTTTTTCCTTCTTTTTTTTTTTTTAGAAACAGAGTCTCACTTTGTTGCCCTCAGTAGAGTGCTGTGGCATCACAGCTCACAACAACCTCAAAGGCTTGGGCTTAAGAGATTCTCTTGCCTCAGCCACCCAAGTAGCTGGGACTATAGGCGCTTGCCACAATGCCCAGCTTTTTTTTTTTTTTTTTTGTAGTTGTCATCATTGTTTACCAGGCCTGGGCTGGGTTCAAACCTGCCAGCCCCTGTATATGTGGCTGATGCTCTAACTACTGAGCAATGGGAGCCAAGCCAGACTCAAGATCTTGAATTCATTTAAAATACTAAGAATCTAGGTTAGTGCCTGTAGCACAGTGGTTACAGCACCAGCCACATACACCAAAGGTAGTGGGTTCAACCCAGCCTGGGCCAGCTAAACAACTGCAACAAAAAAATAGCTGAACCTTGGGGTGGGTACCTGTAGTCCCAGCTGCTTGGGAGGTTGAGGCAAGAGAAATGCTTGAGCTCAAGCATTTGAGATTGCTGTAAGCTATGATGCCATGACATTCAACCCCAGGGTGACTGAGTGAGATTCTGTCTCCAAAAAAAAAAAGTAAGTGGCTCGGTGCCTGTGGCTCAAGCAGCTAAGGCACCAGCCACATGCACCTGAGCTGGCGGGTTCAAATCCAGCCCAGGCCTGCCAAACAACAATGATGGCTGCAATCAAAAAATAGCCAGGCGTTGTGGCGGGCACCTGTGGTCCTAGCTACTTGGGAGGCAGAGGCAGGAGAATCGCTTGAGCCCAGGAGTTGGAAGTTGCTGTGAGCTATGATGCTACAGCACTTTACCCAGGGCAACAGCTTGAGGCTCTTTCTCAAAAAAAAACACAAAGTTTATTTTATTTTAAAATTCACATGGAGGCTCGGCACCTGTGGCTCAACGAGCTAAGGCACCAGCCACGTACAGGGTTCAAATCCAGCCCAGGCCCGCCAAACAACAATGATGGCGGCAACCAAAAAAATGGCCGGGTGTTGTGGCAAGCGCCTGTAGTCCCAGCTACTTGGGAGGCAGAGGCAGGAGACTCGCTTGAGCCCAGGAATTGGAGGTTTCTGTGAGCTGTGATGCCACAGCACTCTATCCAGGGTGACAGCTTGAGGCTCCGTCTCAAAAAAAAATAAAGGGTGGTGCCTGTG
>CAUYON010123387.1:0-21878 GCA_963573935.1 Arctocebus calabarensis | reverse complement strand
AAAGCATTCTATAGCAGACATATTCTTATTTGACAATGTTAATGTTACTTTCTTTGCCTAATTATTTATTAATATTGCTTAATATTTCGATGCAGTAATCATCTGATTTCTTTTCTGGATGTATTTATCTTCGTTCATTCTGTACGAGGTTTTTGTTTCTAGTTCTTAAACATTGTTATTGTTATTAAATTTTAAGCCTTTTTAATTCTATGAAGACAAAAAGTGGAAACCTAATAAACACATGTATATGTAAAAAAATAATAATTTTTAAAAAGCAATAGTTTTCTATTTAGCAATGATGACCAATTAGAAAAAGTAATTGGGAATAAGATCTCATCTAAGATAGAAATAAAATCAATGAGGTACTAAAGAAAAATTTAACAAAATTTTGGGTAAAACGGAATAATACTATTTATCTCCATTATATTGAGTAACATTAAAAAGGCTTGACTATACCAAGTCTCTAAGGCTGTAGAATAGCCACTAATGTGAGTAGAAATCTGTATAACTCCTTTGGAGAACATTTTGATAATATTAAGAACAATTGAAATGACCTATTTCATTCATTAAGTAAGTATTTAAGGATTGCCTACACTTTGGGAACCATTCCCCCCCCCTTTGAAAAAGAGCGATTTTATTCCTAGATTTTTTTTTTACATGTTTATAAAAGTCATATGTAAAGATGTTTATTGTTGCTTTGTTTGTAGCAATAGAAGGGGATAGTAAAAACCTAAATGTATGCAAACAGGATAATTGATAAATAAAATGGGACTTATTTAAACACTTAAATACTCTATAGTGGTTAAAATTAATGAACTAGGATTCTGGGTACCCTTATGAATAAATTTGAGAACTCAATTGTTAAAACTTTTTTTTATCTTTTTTCGTTTTTTAGTTTCAGTGCACTGGCAAGTGGTAAGTGACAATGTTTGATGCTGGAAATGCATTTTAAGGGGCCAATGCAAGATGCAGAATGATGCATAACTCATGATTTTATAAAGTGTAAACACATACACAATATTATTTAATGCCATGTTTTTGATACTGGTTTCTTTTTGAGAAAGAATGGGACCAACAAAGGTATGCATACAGGCATACTTCAGAGATACTGTGAGTTCAATTTCAGACTAGCTAGCAAAAAAGCTAGTCATAATTTTTTTGGATTCCTAGCACATATATAAATTATGTTTCTACTCTGCTATAGTTCATTATGTGTTCAATAGCAGTATATCTAAAAAAAATATTATATCTTAATCAAAAATATTGCTAAAAAATACTGATGGTCCTCTGAGCTGTCAGTGGATCATAATCTTTTAACTGGTGGACTGTCTTTCTTTCTTTCTTTCTCTCTCTCTCTCTCTCTCTGTCTCTTTCTTTCTTTCTTTCTTTCATGATACTACTAGAAATAGCACTTTACCCAGAGTAGAACTCCTTTTAAAATTGGAGCCAGTCCTCTTAAACCCTGCCACTGCTTTAGCAACTAAGTTTAATATAATCTTCTAAATCAGGCGTCCTCAAACTTTTTAAAGAGAGGGCCAATTCACTATCCCTCAGACCGTTGGAGGGCCGGACTATAGTTAAGAAAAATCAACTATGAACAAATTCCTATGCACACTGCAAATATCTTATTTTGAAGTAAAAAACAAAACGGGAACAAATACAATTCACACTGCCGTATGTAGCCCACAGGCCGTACTTTGAGGACCCCTGTAATCTAAATCTTTTGTTGTCATTTTGATGCTTATAGCATCTTTACTAATAGTAGGAGGTAAGTAGACAGTAACAGAAAGCATTTCTTAATATAGAAATAAGACATAGAAAGGTGAAATCTATATCCTGACTGCAGAGGACTTAGATGTTCTAGTAAAAATAGAGTAAGGGAGAGACTTGATTCTGACCAATGATTTGACAATTTACATGATGATTTGGCAATTTAGATGATTTATTTGATGGTATAGTTAAAGCTAGAATCAGAGACCAATTAGAAAGCTTTTTCCCCCCTCTTTGGTCCAATTATGAAGTAATGAAAGTTCAAATTTATAGGGAGTCAGTGAGGATGGAAAATAATTGACAGTGACAGATTATACACATATTGAGATTATGGAATGATTCTGAAAGGTGAGATAGAAGAAGGAATCTAAAGTGATCTCTAGTTTGACTTGGTAGTATTTACTGAAAGAAAGTTAGTATTAGAGGATAGGTGTGGGAAAATGGCTATGAGAATAGTTTGGTGTGGACATTTTGACTCAGATATTTGACACTAAATACATGTTGAATTTTGGGACATTCAAGCTATATAGTTTAACAGTATTTATTGCTTTAGTAGTTACAAATTAGTAAACATTTAAATGAATTTCTGTAGTCCATTAACACTTGGATTTTGTACTTCTAGATGTCAACAAAAAAGTTAGACAATAATTCATTTATTCAACAAAAATCCTTTTTTCAATTACTGAGTTAGGTGAAAGAGATGGATGCCATATAAACTCAACTCAACTGACTTTCATCTTCAAGGACTTTCCAGTCCTAGAAGGGAGAAGAAATTGCTCATAGTAAACAAATGATTTAATGTACAGTTATAAACTATATATTAATGCAAACTTCCTTTGGACTTAACTGTAGTGATAACAATAGCTTGTGTGAATAAGGCAAGGTATCAGCCTATAAATGAGCGGTTCTCAACCTGTGGGTCGCAACCCCTTTGTAACAATGAAAATACATTGTGGCATTAGGAAGGTTGAGAACCACTGCTATAACTGAAGTATACTTAGGGAGACAGTTTAGTTTTCTGTTTGCTTTCGATAACCAACTCCTAAGGTAAAATTGATTTTATCCTTTTAACTATGATTGGGAAAAGAGATAGTTCTCTGAGGGAACTATCTCTTTTTTATCCTTTCTATCTCTGATTTTATCCTTTTAACTGCGATTGGGAAAAGAGATAGTTCTCTGAGGGAACTACCTCTAAATTATAAATGAGTTAGATGCCAGATCTCTTCATATCAGGTGTGGAGACATTCTCCCCCCAAATTTAGCTGGGCTTGAGTATATTAAGTAAAATAGAAAGCAGTTGAAAGTTTATTTAAATCTAACCTGTTAGGTTGTGTTTGAATTGATACTTATGTAATAACTTTTATAGAAAGTGAGTATATGCTTTTGTGAGCCATTAATAGAACGGATAAAACTCTTCATAATAATTTTCTAATGTTCATTGATTATAAAGCTTAAAGCTTTCAAGAATTCTTAAAACAGCTGAAGACTAAGGATTTAATTATGAAAAAAACACTGAGACATTGGACAACAAATGTACTATTGATTGAAATGAAACTTCATGACAAAGATGGGCAGAAGACTTCTTTAAGGACAGAAATACTGCAGTAAAGATGAGAAGTAAAACCTTACAGAACTAAGTAAATTAAAGTACTTGAATAGAAGGAATCAATACAGGAGAGTGTAAGAAATGTGTTAATAGTTGTGACTGCTTATACTGCAAAATATTGGGTGTAGGATTTAAAATAATATATTAAAATTTTATAAACTTTGAGATTATTTGCCTGTGGATAAAAATAGAAAACTGAAATAACAGTTTTTTAAACAAGATGGAAGTGTGTTGAAATAGGGGAGTATGAAATATATAAAATTGTTAATATTTTAATAGTCATTAAATTATCGGATATTATAATCATTAGAATAATATATAATTATAATAATCATTAAAATATATAATTGTATAATATAGTTATTATATAATTATTATAATAACCATTAACTATAACTTCAGCAATACATTTTGATGTTTTTCAAAATGGATTTTCTATTTTAAAAGGGAAAAAGTTGCTAGGGGAACACAGTTACACAGACTTGGTCCATATTCCAAGACTTCTGAATATTCTCCTGGTCCTGTTCAGTTTTCATTCCTCTAGCCTGACTCTGGTGAGGAATCTGAACTAAGTCTCCTACTAGTGGTATATGTCAGTCATATTGCACACTATGTATACATGAGCAAGGTAATGGGCTACAAGTTGTGGTGAGGTGAGTGGTAATGGGAGTTTTACTGGTCCCAGGCCCTGAGCTCTTGAGATGAACTCCATTCTAGATCTCTTAATTCTTTCCGAAAAGTCATACTTGAGTGGCCAGGACCTGGTAAACCCTAGCAAGCATACCTTTCTAAATGCTGATTGCCTTTACAACTCAAACTGTAATAGAAAGGGTACTTGAAGGTATTTCTATTTGTCATAGAAAGGCTCATAGAAAGTGATACCTGGTAATGCACCTAGGTATCACTGGGTTGGTGGGTGAATCTAATGGACAGCCACAATTTGGAAAAGGAGGACCTGATCCTACAGCACATCACCCATGCCACAAATCATTATTGCCAGAATATATATGGCTTTAAACTCAAGAGAAGTTGAGCTACCTGTAGCACTTTTGTGATCACTACTGGCTACATTCTAAGTATAGGGGAGTTGTGTACTATAAGCAGCCCATCATTTATGTTAAGTTGTAATAGAACAACTTTCAGAAGGTTGTTGTTGAGGTAGGCATTGCTAGCTCTGCCTATTTTGTGAGGAACCTAGGAATGTATCACTTTCCCAGGGTTGTGGCCTTCTCAATGTGCAGTTTGTGTGGAGTCCCCTGCCGGTCATCTCTGTATGGATAAGAAATTCACCAGGTACGTAGTGGCTCACTCTTGTAATCTTAGCACTCTGAGAGGCTGAGGTGGTAGATTGTTTGAGCTTAGGAGCTAGCATTGCAGTTCTGCTGATCACCATCAGGAGCAAGCTGGGGAGGTTTATGAAGCTAGAAATCAAGTATTGGGAAGGTAACTTACATAGCCAAGCATAGGTTTGTATTAGAAAAGGTATGTGGGTAGGACTTAAGATTAATTGAAGGTGAAACTCGATTCTTGTCTAGGGCAGGTACTTCCTCCGTTAACATCTACAAATTCCCTTTCCTTTTCCCCATCATTTTCTTCAGTGGTTTGGAGCCAGGACTACCTCTTTTTCTACCTTCATTGGTCACCTATTCTTGAAGAGCTGTTTCTAGTATTCTTTCTTCCTCTTGGTCTTGGGACATGAAATCTGACTGTAGAATTCAGCAAAGGCATATATAAAGAAGTCTCTATTGAATGATGTCTTTGATGATATATAAAATGTTAAGGTAATACCCCAAGATCATTTCAAAGTGATTTGAAGGTTTAAATGAGTTTGGGTGAAGAATAGTGCTTTTCTTTCTTAATATTTTCATGGGTGTCCAAACTTTTTTTTTTCCCCAGCACATTAAAACACTGAGAATTATATCGAGCTATGCATTAAAATGCACAAACAAAGAAGAAAGCTGATTAGCAAAAAAAGGGCCCACTCATACTTTCTGTGATATCTGACACCAACCACAGATAACCAAAAATGTCCTCACAAAATTAGTATGCAGCCGAAGATTGAGCACCCTGGGGTTAAGATTTTTTGATTATCTGGATAACAATTGAAAATTATCAGGAGTTCCAGACCAGCCTGAGCAATAGTGAGATCCTGTCTCTACTAAAAATAGAAAAACTAGCTGGACATTGTGCTGAGGCAAGAGGATCTCTTCACCCCGAGACTTTGAGGTTGCTGTGAGCTATGATGATGCCATTGCACTCTACCTAGGGTGACAAAGTGAGACTCTTATCTCTCCCCTACCCCTCAACAATGAAAGTAAAATCATCATCCTGAATTATCTACTTATACAGTGATCATCTTGTTGAAAGGAAAATCTGGCTTTATTTGGACTTGCACAGTAGCTATATTTATTATCTGTTATACCACCTACACATATGCTACACTTACCACTTAAAAGAAATCTTATTTGTTCTGCCTAAACAATCTTTTTTTCTTTTGTGAAGAGAAACTTCATCTAGAAACAGTCAGTATTTAGTTTTTAAGTCCTCACTTTGTTGCCCCAGCTAGAGTACCATGGTGTCATAGCTCACAGCAACCTCAGACTCCTAGATTCGAGCAGTTCTCTTGCCTCCGCCTCCCTAAAAGCTGGGATTATAGGCCCCCATCACAATTGTCTATCTTGGAAAATTGTCCATCATGTGCTAATAAAAAGAATGTATATTCTGCAGTGTTGTTATGTCCATTTGCTCCAAAGTCCTATCTAAGTCCAGTGTTTCTTTGTTGATTTTCTGTCTTAATCATCTGTCTACTTCTGTCAGTGGAGTGTTGAAATTCCCCAAAATGTCATGTTACTGTTTAATTCATTTCTTACATCTAGTAGTATTTGTTTTATGTATCTGGGAACGCTTGTGTTAGGTGCGTTTATATTTGGTGTTGTTATATCTTTATGTTGAATTGCTGTCTTCATCATTATATAATGACTATCTTTGTCTTTTTTTACTGTAGTTAATTTAGAGTCTGTTTCCTGTGATATAAGAATAAACTACACCAGTTTGCTTTTGGTTTCCATTTGTATGGATTATTTTATTCCACCCCTTCATCATGAATCTATGAGATTGTTTATGAATTAAATGGGTTTCTTATAAACAGTAGATATTTGAAGGTGTTTTTTTTTTTGTCCTTTCTTTTGATCTGTATCTTTTAAATGGGGTATTTAGACTATTCATTGAATGTTAATACAGATAAGTGAGACACTATTCTAGTAATCATGTTGATTTTTACCTAGTTGCTTTATATTCGTTGTGTTACTGTTCTTTAGGAGCTGTTTCTTCTTTTTTTTAGTTTTCATTTTTTAAATATTGTTTGGGATTCTTTGAGGGCACAAAGAATTCGGTTATACTGATTGCATTTGTTAGGTAAAATCCCTCTTATAATTGTGTCCCCACCTCCAAAAGAGGTGTGTCATACACTGCAACCACTAACCCCCTCGCTTTTCCCATCTCCCTGCTCCCTCATTCCCCTACCCCCCACCATGTCTTAGGTCACTTACTGCCATCATATTAGAATTGAGTACATTGGATTCTTGCTTCTCCATTCTTGTGATGCCTTAGTAAGAAGAACATGTTCCAACTCCATCTAGGTTAATACAAAAGATGTAAAGTCTCTGGCTCGGCGCCTGTGGCTCAACGGGCTAAGGCGCCAGCCACGTACACCTGAGCTGGTGGGTTTGAATCCAGCCTGGGCCACCAAACAACAATGACGGCTGCAACCAAAAAATGGCCGGGCCTTGTGGTGGGTGCCTGTAGTCCCAGCTTCTTGGGAGGTGGAGGCGGAGGCAGGAGACTCACTTGAGCCCAGAAATTGGAGGTTGCCATGAGCTGTGATGCATAGTACTCTATCCAGGGTGACAGCTTGAGGCTCTGTCTCAAAAAAAAAAAAAAAAAAAAGTAAAGTCTCCATCTCTTTTAATGCCTGAATAGTATTCCATGGTATACATACCACAATTTGTTAATCTATTCCTGGGTCTGTGAGCATTTAGGTTTTTTCCACATTTTGGCGATTATAAATTGAACTTCAGTAAACAGTCTAGTGTAAATGTCCTTAGGATAAAAGGATTTTTTTCTTCTGGGAAGATGCCCAGTAATGGGATTGCAGGATCAAATTGGAGGTCTAGTTTGAGTTCTTTGATGATTCTCTGTACTTCCTTCCAAAAAAGTTGTATTAGTTTGCAGTCCCACTAGCAGTGTAAAAATGTTCCCTTCTCTCCACATCCATACCAGCATCTGCAGCTTTGAGACTTTGTTATGTAGGCAATCTCTCTGGGGTTAGTTGATATCTCAAGGTGGTTTTGATTTGCATTTCTCTGGTAATTAGGAACTATGAGCATTTTACCATATGTTAGCCATTTGTCTGTTTTTAGAGAAAGTTCTATTCATGTCTTTTGCCCAGTAATATACGGGAGTATTTAGGCTTTTTTTTTTTTAATTTGAGTTCTCTGTAGATCCTGGTTATCAAGCTTTTGTCCAATGCATAATATGCAAATATCTTTTCCCATTCTGAAGGTTGTCTGTTTGCTCAGATTATTGTCTTCTTAGCTGTATAGAAGCTATTCAGTTTAATTAAGTTCCATTTGTTTATTTTTATTGTTGTTGCAATTGCTATGGAAATCTTCTTCATAAAATCTTTCCCCAGGCCTATACCTTCAAGTGTTTTCTCCAGACTTCCTTCAAGTACTTTTATTGTTTCATGCCTTAGGTTTAAATCTTTTATCCATCCTGAATCAATTTTTGTAAGTTTTGAGAGGTGCGGGTCCAGTTTCAGTCTTTTACATGTGGTAGTCCATTTCTCCCAGCACCATTTATTGAATAGGAATTCTTTTCCCAAGTATGTGTTGTTACGATAAAATAATAATAATAAAATAGACAGAATAGATCAAAGAGATAAAAAAAAATACAGTTGTGTCAACACAGTTTTCTTCCATTATACCTTCAAATAGATTTTCCATGCTTTTTGCCTTTTTTTTTTCTTCCCTTCTTCTTACTCAGGAGAAGAAAAATCATGCCTATTATTCTTATGCTTGGATGTTTTACACTATTGCATATTTCTCAGAGACTATATTATTTCTTCTGATTTTGTTTCTTTATTTTTGACTGGGTTAATTTGAAAACCTTGTATTTCAGCTCTGAAATATTTTTCTTCTTATCTAGTTTCTTGGTAACTTTCCATTGTATTTTGAAATTCCACAAGTGACTCTCATTTTCAGAAGTTCTGTTTTTTTTTTTTTTTTTGAGACAGAGTCTCAAGCCATTGCCCTGGATAGAGTGCTGTGGCATCATATCTCTTAGTAACTTACAACTCATAGGTTCAAGCAATCCTCTTGACTCTGTTTTTCTATTTTTGATAGAGATGGGGTCTCGCTTTTGCTAAGGCTGGTCTTGAATTCATGAGCTCAAGGTCTTGAATTCATGACCTCAAGCAATCCACCTCCCTCGGCTTCCTAGAGTGCTAGGATTATAGGTGTGAGCCACCGCGCCTGGCCTGTAATTTTTTAAAATTATCTGCTTAGTGAGTTTTCATTTATGTCTTGAATCATTTTCTGGTGTCTCTGTTTTGTTTTCAACTTTTTAATGGATCTTTGTGATCTATATTTTGAATTCCATTTCTGACATTTCAGAAATTTCCTTTGGTTGGCATCCAGTGCTGGAGAGCTATTGTGATCCTTTGGAGTTGTTCAAAGAGCTTGTTTTTTCATGGTGCCAGCATTGTATTGCTGATTCCATCTCATCTGGAACCTCTTCCTTCAGCTCAAGACAAATAGCTTTGTGGTTCACCTGTTCTCTTTCAGGAACCCTGCTGCTCTGTTAAGAGGAACAGGTAAATTCCCTTTCGGCTCCTGTAGGTAGGTCCCTATTATAGTATAACTGGCAATTTGAATGACTTGGATTTCAGACCTCTAGGAACATGTTCAAGTGCCAGTGGTGTTTGACTGCAACAGGTAGTTCCTAGCTCCCTGTGTGGCATTTTCTTGTCCTGGGGGAAGCAGACTGAGACCTGGTTGGAAAAATTGCCCTCAGGTTTCCCTGAGTTCAGGTGATGGCTGTGATAGTGCAGTGTGGGTGATTTCCTTGTCTGGAAGAATCCTTAGGAGGAGGACAGAGGAACTGTGAACCTGCCATAGCAAGAGTGAGGCCCCCTTGATGAGATTATCAGAGGTGGCCAGTTATGGGGCACAGAAGCCTCTCACACCTCCCTCTCTTGTTAGTGACAGTGGTCTGTGTCTTTTGGTGGCATAAAAGTACCCAGATTCCCAGTTCCCACCCTGGACCAATGGCAGCAGGACTAGTGGAGGCAGCTCAGGCCACTGTGTGCCGGGCTCCTGGACTGCTGTGGAGTGTGGCTGAAATGCTCCCATGGGGAAAATGTAGTTTTGCCAGGGTCTTGCTTCCAGAGTAGGTAGACTTATCCCAGAAAAGACAGGTAGCTTATTGGAAGGATTGTCAGCCCTGCCTTCCCTCAGTGAAGTAATATTTTTTTTCCTTAGGGCTCAGCCCACATAAGCACCTAGACTTTTCTCCTCTCTTCCTGGCCTGTCATTAACAGAGGTAGCAAAGAAAGCAGGCTTCTCCCAGAAGTGACAGGCAGCTCAGTGAGAAGCCTGCTAGCTCTGACTGTTCTCATCAGAGTACATTTTTGTTCTTGGGGCACAGAGTAGGTTGTGTTGGGGCTTTTTAGGGGGAATGGAGTTAGCCCTAAGCATCATGGAATCCTGAGTGTGATAGGTGCTCTGTCAGAGGCTGAGAAGCAGCTCTTAAGTGCCCTGGCTTAACGTTGACTCTGGAACCCTTCCTGGTTCCAAGCAGAAACAACCTTTCGTTCAGGGCTGCTCTAGCAGCTGTGAGTGAGGACAGAGAGGAGAATGTCCTGAGCTGGCACCCTACTTCCCTTTGTTCTATGGGCCCCTCTGGCATGCTGCACTCTTCTTCCAGCTAGAAGTAGCCCACCCTAAATACCAAGACACAAGGCAATTCACAGTCCTCTGGGACCCACTGGGGTCCTCAAAGTTGCTGTGGTCCAAGTGAGTGTTGGGGAGTACAGGATATGAATCAAGAGATGTAGAAATTCAGGGACTCAGATTCTTTCAGTAAGGCGCCAAAACTGCTGTCTGTTTTGGAAGGGAAATGAGCCACACCTACCATGCAGACGCAGTTGTGGTGGGCTGAGTACTATTGGCCTTGTATTCCCCTGCAAACCTAGAACTGGCCGTCTCATATAGCACATCATTGCCAAAAAGCTTGTGCTTGAAAGCAGAGTCTGCTATAGCTTTGGGTCTTGGAGGAGAGGTCACAGTTTGATATCCTTTCCCAGATTCTGGTGCTGCTTCTGCCCTGGGGAGAGGATATTTTTCTACCCTTTAGATTCTTCTCTTAATCCACATCTCCATTGGAAGGGGTGCAGACAATTTCAGATCATAAGTCCAGGGCTTTTAAGTGCAAGAAAGTATGCATTCTCTGTTCCTCTTTCCTACGAAACAGTCATGGCACTTCCCAGTTCCTTGGGGCAGCCTACTCTATGATTAGAACTTTAGGAATACTGCTGATGTCCTTTGTCTCCCTGTGCCTTTGTATTTGTCAGAGCCCAATTGGGTGCTGGGAAATGTTTGTGTGAGATCCAGTGACAAGGAGACTGAGGGCATGTGACTTCCCTGGCAATATAGAAGCATTCACTGTGTGTGTAAGCATATGGCACTTGCTGTTTCAGCTTGGGTCTGGGATGTGGGGAAGCCACATTGCACAGGTCTGCAGCCTCGTGCTGTGCTCCCATGAAGCTCTCAGTTTGCCAGTGGCAACAGTGCCCAAATTTGAAAAGCTCTCTAATATATTGGAAGTTGGCAGAGTATTATACGTTTTAGGGGAAGAACAATAAATACTCCTAACTACCCTTTCCTCTAGAGTCCAAATCTTTCGTGAGTTAGTCTGTGCCAAAATATTATTCCTCCTTGTTCTGCTTTGCAACTTCTTCCTGGGATATTTCCAGTAAGGGTATGTTCTGGCACTTTCCCCTCAGTATTTCTTCAGTATTTTCACCTGGGCTATGCTTTTTCTTTCTTTTTTTTTTGTAAGACAGAATTTATTCACAGAAAAGAATACAGAAAACATTAAGGCTCCTGGTAGGGGGAGAGAATTCTAGTGGGGAGAGAGAAGCTCTCTCCGTTTCTCTCCCAGTCTTTCCCCATCTCCTCCTTTAGGCATTTAGTCTCAGGGTATATATAGGTGTATGGGTTCCTTGGCCAGGAAACGAATGAATACAGTCCCTTCCTCCAGGGGCAAGGTGAATGAATGTATCAATGAATGGATACAGTCCATTCATGGAATTGAGGCCTAGGAAATTCACAAGAAATTGACCTAGGCATAGGAAATGAGGGTTCCACATTTAGTCCGAAGTGTGAAGTGAAGGAGACACCAAGGCACAGGTGTCTCCTCAGCAGTTGTCCAGCCTTTTTGGCAATTGGAACCTCTGGTGGAGGTTGGAGGTCCCCCTCCTTGCTTGTCATCCAGCCCGCTGGCTCTTCAGCTGGCTGCCGCACCACCGACACTGCCAAGGAGGAGGCAGTATCCAAAGTGCTCTTATTCCACCTTTTTTTTTTTTTTTTTAGATTGTCTCACTTTGTGTCCTTGGGTAGAGTGCAGGGACATTTTTGTAGCTCGTTGGAACCTTACACTCCTTGCCTCATGTAATCCTCCTGCCTCAGCTTCCTATAGCTGGAACTCTTGACATATATCACTACAACTGGTAATTTTTTCTAATTTGGTAGAGACAGAGTCTTGCTCTTGCTCAAGCTAGTCTCAAACTCTTGAGCTCAAATGATCCTCCTGCCTCACCTCCCAGCATCCTGGGATTATAGGCCTGAGCCACTTTGCCTGGCCCACATCTTTTTATAAAAAGAAGATGCCCCTGATTATTGTCAGTCTTCTTTCTTTTTATTTTTTTTTTTTTTTATAGACAGAGTCTCATTTTGTCACCCTTTGTAGAGTGCCGTGGCGTTACAGCTCACAGCAACCTCCAGCTCCTGGGCTTAGGTGATTCTCTTGCCTGAGCCTCCTACAGGCGCCCTCCACAACACCTGACTATTTTTCTGTTTTTGCAGTTCGACTGAGGCCGGGTTTGAACCCGCCACCTTCAGTATATGGGGCCGGTGTCCTACAGTACCTGCCATGGGCAAGAGTTGCCCAGACCCCATCTCTGAGAGTCCCTGTGATCTGATGATCAAAAAAATACGACTTTCTGGTTGTCCTACTCGATGAGCCACAGCAGCCTCTTATTGAGTACCTATTTTGTTCCAGGCAGCATGCTGTGTATTGGGGACACATAAGTGAAACAAAATAGACGTAGTGTTACTCCTTGGACATTATTCTGCAGTTAATCTAAATTTTGATTCATCTTTTAGGGTTGCTCAGCATTCAAAAGAATCGTTCACTGTAATCTCATAACAACACTGTAAATTAACTGAATAAAGTCAGTTCCAAACTTTTACCGAACATTTAGGTTATAGAGTGATAGCTAATCTTAGGGCAGTTGAGAGAAGCATGTCAGAAGTCTTGGCACTTTACATAGGATCTCTGAGCCTGATGCCTCATTTGTGGGAAACAGAATGAAAGTTAGGGCTGTGGGCAAAGGTTTGCCTCCAGCGATGAATTATTCTGGGCTGAGATGTGTTCCAGTGTGGGTCGTGACATGACTGATGGGTGACTCACATGCACAGACGTTCATGTTCAGTGGCCAGTGAAAGGAAAGTCACTTTGGTCCAGGTCATACTATGTGTATGTGTACTTTACGTTCATGACTCTGGTTTTTAGTGATTGTGGATTATAAGAAGTTAACTTTTTTTTGAGACAGAGCCTCAAGCTGTCACCCTGGATAGAGTGCCATGGCATCACAGCTCACAGCAACCTCCAATTCCTGGGTTCAAGTGAGTCTCTTGCCTCTGCCTCCCAAGTAGCTGGGACTGTAGGCACCCGCCACAACGCCCGGCTATTTTTTTGGTTGCAGCCACCATTGTAGTTTGGTGGCTCGGGCTGAATTTGAACCCTCCAGCTCAGGTGTACATGGTTGGCACCTTAGCTGCATGAGCCACAGGCGCCGAGCCAAGAAGTTAACTTTTAGGAGAAAACTCCTTGACTATAGTAAATGGGGTGCTATTTCTTGCAGGTATAATTAATGTATAAGAAAAGGCATAGATATGGAGTTGTTTCTGTTTAATGATTTATGACAATTGTGTATATACATCTGGTGTAACTACCATTCAAAACAAAGTCATGGTTCGGATGTGGTGTCTCATGTCTGTAATCCTAGCACTCTGGGAGGCCAAGGCTGGTGGATCGCTTTGAGACCAGCCTGAGTAAGAGCGAGTCCCCATCTCTAAAAATAGCTGGGCATTGTGACGGGCGCCTGTAGTCCCAGGTACATAGGAGGCTGAGGCAAGAGGATCACTTGAGCCCAAGAGTTTGAGTTTGCTATGAGCAGGAATGCCACGGCACTCAACCCCAGGTCAAGTGAATGAAACTCTGTCTCACAACAAACAAAACCCAGAAAGTCGTTTTTTTTGTTTTGTTTTTTTAGACAGAGCCTCAAACTGTCACCCTGGATAGAGTGCTGTGGCATCCACAGCTCACAGCAACCTCCAATTCCTGGGCTTAAGCGAGTCTCCTGCCTCCTCCTCCCAAGTAGCTGGGACTACAGGCGCCCGCCACAACACCCGGCCATGTTTTGACTGCAGCTGTCGTTGTTTGGCGGGCCCAGGCTGGATTCGAACCCACCAGCTCAGGTGTACGCGGCTGGCGCTTTAGCCCCTTGAGCCACAGGCGCCGAGCCCAAAGTCGTATTTTTTTGATCATCAGATCACAGGGACTCTCAGGGATGGGGTTTGGGCAACTCTTGCCCATGGCAGGTGCTGAGCATGGCTGCGCTTCTGACAGGGGGCATGTTCCCTCTACTGTTCAGGGACCCTGTCTGTTCAGTAACTGCCAACCAACGGGAAACTCAGGCATGGATAAATATCTGGAAGAGATGTTTTATGCATAATTTTTCATTTGAAACTGTTTTCTGACAGTGACTTTTATTTTCTGGTGGCTTTTTATACCTGAGGGTTTATATGTTTCCCTGCGGCAGGAGTGGCCGTTTTGTGACTGCAGAGTGGTGCCTGTGGCTCCCTGCTCCTCATTAGGCACAGTGGCCCTCATTCCATATGCTGCTAGCTGTGCCAAGAGCACCTGTCTCCTGAGTGCTCCCTTGCCAGTTGTGGCATTGCATGCTTTGCAAACACCTTCACAATCCCAGCGGCTTTGCTTGTTATCCCAGTTTTACAAATGAGGACAGAGTTGTTGAAATCTGGTACTTGCCCTCACTGCATTTCAGGTATAATGAAGGTCAGTGCAAGATTCAAACCTAGGCCTGCCTGTACTGCCTCAGGACGGTGCTAGATAATCCTGGGCTACAGTCGCAGAACGGGGTGGCCCTGTGCCCTCAGTCTGTGATAACATCTCACCAGAGACTTTGTTCTCTTGGCAGAAGCCCTCAACAGGCAGTGTGTTCCGGCAACAATCCATTGAGGAGAAGGAGGACAAGCCGCCCCCACGCCAGAAGTTCATCCAGTCAGAGATGTCCGAGGCCGTAGAACGAGCCCGAAAGCGCCGGGAAGAAGAAGAGCGCCGAGCACGGGAGGAGAGGCTGGCTGCCTGTGCTGCAAAACTCAAGCAGCTGGACCAGAAGTGCAAGCAGGCCCGGAAGGTGGGCGAGCCCCGGAAGCAGGTGGAGAAGGAAGTACCCCCGTCTCCTAGCAACGAGAAGGTGTCCCTGCAGGAAAACGGCCCTGCCATCCACAAAGGTAAGGGGATGACTCTTTCCTAACAGCTAGGAACTCCGGGCCATGATCATCTGTGTATCATCTGCATCTTCCTCAGTTCACCTGTGACATGGGGTGTGTGGTGCACACCTGCCCACACACTGAGGGACACACAACAGGCCCCACAGTACCCAGCGCAGAGGAGCCCATGGGTATGGTGACTGCTGACAGCTCATCGTCATCACTGTTACCTCTGCCACTGCTCAACCAGAGAGACATGAGCTAGAGGACTTTAACAAAACCACAGGGTCTTTTTACCTGGAACAAGAGACACACACTTGCTCGTTAGAATACATTTTTCCTGCCATTGAAGGCGAAGGTGCCATGGCCTTATGAAAGAGACATTGAACAGTTTTAGGAAATATGATCAGTTGTGTTCTCTGATAATTTTCCTAAATCAATTCAGATTAACTTTTGTTAGGAAACAGGGACTGATGCTAGTTTTGGTTCCTGAAGGCTCCATAGTGTAGTCTAATTGACATAGTGGCTCCCTGGCCAAGGAACTCAGTGAATTTAGCAGTTTTCCTTCTGGTTCCCTGAGTATGAGTGAAGATTGTGCCAGTCTTACAGGCTTGCCCAGATGGGTGATGGAGGAATTGTGCCAAGTGCTTTCTACCTTTTAGGCGCTGTTTCAAGTACAGTACATGAATGTAATTCTTGCAGAAGCCCTCAGGGGTGAGCATAGGTCTTATCCTTATTTGCCAGAAATAAAAAAGAATGGGTAAGGTGAGGCTAAAAAATTTGCCCCTGTCATGCAGCCTTTGAAAGACAGGGTCTCACTCAGTTACCCTGGCTGGAGTGCAGGGTATGATAACAGCTCACTGCAGCCTTAAACTTTGCCCTCAAGCAGTCTTCCCATCTCGGCCCCTCAAAGTGCTGGGATTACAAGTGTGAGTCTCCATGCCTCTTTCAATAAAACCTCTTCACTTAGATTTAGATCCCAAGTCTGCCATTAACCGTGTAACCTTGAGTAGTCACCCAGCTTCTCCACCCTTAAGTTTCCTCACCTTTAAGTCAGTGGTAAGTGAAGCCTCCCTATAGTGTTTGTGAGGAACCCTGGACTCATGTATGTGGCCCATTGGGTGTGGTGCCAGGTTCAGGGCCATGGGTAGCCTAGGTGTGGAGAGCAGTGCCAGCAGGAAAAAGTGCTTGCAGTCAAGCTTCAGTCCACTGATCCTCTCTGAGCCCACTGAGGTGTTTATCTGTGGCTTGTTTCTAGGCTCCCCGGAACTCCCTCCCCAGGAAGCCCCCACCCCGTTCTCCGAAGAGGCGCCCACAGTGTCCCCAGCTGGGGCTCAGAGCAGTAGCAATGAGGAAGAGCCCAGGGAGGCTGGGTCCCCAGCACAGGAGTTGAGCAAGTATCAGAAGTCACTTCCTCCCAGATTCCAACGCCAGCAGCAGCAGCAGCAGCAACAACAGGTAAACAGATGAGACTGTAGAAGGCTGTTAGACGCAGACATGGTTACTGACCAGACACGGCCTTTCCCCTACCCCATGCCCACCCTCAGTGAAAAGCACAATCGGTGAACAGCATGAGTGTCAGAAGTTGCACCTTGAAACTTGTGGCTTTGGTAAATCAGCCCCCCGCCATTGCTGACTTCTCCAAGACCTGAAGGCCCTGTGCATGGTGTAGCCTGTTGTGCTTTATTGGTCTTGCCTTCTAGCAGGTGGGAAGAGTCACTGGCTTGAAGAGTGGTCCTTTCCGTTTCGGTAGTCCACTTAGGATACTCTGTAGTGCAACAGCGGCTCTGGCCAGGAGAGGCCTGCCAGCTGTTTCCAGAGCGGTCAGAGGCATGTTGGGGTTAGGGACATAGGCTTGTGAATTCCCGTCCTCAGTGGGTCAGTCATGCTCCTTCCTCCAGCTCATGTTCCTTCAGGAACTTGGACAAGCAGGTGCCTGCCTCTCAGTGTGACAAGGACCCTGTAACAGACTTGGCAATGATTCATTATTGGTGTTTTATAAAATTTAGAAAGGGACCTGCCTTTTGCCCAGAGGAAAATCATCCGGATAATGGTTGTGGTCATACCCATCTCCCTGGTCCTGATCACCCCTGAGCACTCATCAGCAGTTGTGTTTCTTAGAGTGTACGAAATAAGGAAGAAAGTCAGCCTCCCTGAGGAATAAGTGCGTTGTGGTGGGAGAATGAGATGACACGTAGGTTTCACCTGATGCGTGTCCAGCAGCAAGGTGTGCAGTATGCTGTTGTTAAAATTGCTGAGAATGTTTTAGAAAAATGTGACTGGAGCAACAAGCCAAGGCCTGGAGCCTTCTGCCACTATATTGTATAATTTCCTTTAAGAATTTCAGCCTGGCTGCTCCTCCTCTTGGGGCCACTGGGAATGTTGCAGTAGTACATTCATTGCACTTTTACAGCATCATGTGCTGTAAAAGTAAGTGTGCACCGCACAGTTACCATGTTCTCAGAGCAGAATTGCTAATGAGGGAGATCTCTGGAATTACTCATGTCAAACAGCGTGACAACTGCTCTCAGGAACTCCTTGGAGGGGTAGGGGAGGCAGTGGTGGGCAGTTCCTTCCTTGAGGACAGAAAGCTGTCTGAAGGCACAGGGCATCCTGTCTGTTCAGATTCCCTGGGACCTGGGGTCTGTCCAGGAGGAGGAGTTTTGGGGTAGAGGCTTGCAGCCTCTATGTGTGCTGGAACTGGTCTTGCCAGGTGACATCTGTTTATTGAGTGTTCCTAAAGGGTGCTAGGGGTGCTGACAGGGAATCCAGTCCAGGAGGGTCTGAGGACTGGCAGCCTGGCTGGGCAGCTTTTTTGTTTGCAGAACAGAAGTGGGCGTGCTAGAGGCTTCTTGGGTAGGTTGTCCTCAGAGTCTAACTCAGCACTTCAGTCCTGCTGGGATGCTGTTTCAGGGTTTGTTTAGAAAGTTGGCACCAGAGGTCACTAGTGGAATGGAGTGAAGTTTGAAGTGAACTCTCTTGAATCAGGTGCCTTAACTTTGAATATTCCATTGATACTTCATGTTCATCCTTTAGTCTGACAGATAATTTATATGTGAAGTGTGGTGCCGAGGGCAAGGATGCCACTGTCAGCTAGGCATGCACAGTTTCTTGGGACTTAGGGATACTACCATCAAAAATAGAGGTAACTGAGGTCGGTGCCTGTGGCTCATCGAGTAGGGCGCTGGCCCCATATATCGAAGGTGGCGGGTTCAAACCCAACCTCGGCCGAACTGCAAAAACCAGAAAAATAGCCTGGCGTTCTGGCGGGCGCCTATAGTCCCAGCTACTTGGGAGGCTGAGGCAAGAGAATCGCCTAAGCCCAAGAGCTGGAGGTTGCTGTGAGCTGTGTGAAGCCACGGCACTCTACAGAGGGCTATAAAGTGAGAGTCTGTCTCTACAAAAAAAAAAAGAGTTAACTGAGACTGGGCATGAGGGCTCACACCTGTAATCCTAGCACTCTGGGAGGTAGGTGGATTGCTTGAGCTCACGATTTCGAGACTAGCCTGAGCAAAAGTGAGAACCTGTCTCTACTAAAATAGAAAAACTGAGGCAAGAGGATCACTTAAACCTGAGTTGGAGGTTGCTGTGAGCTATGACGCAATGGCACTCCTACCCATGGCGACAGCTTGAGACTCTGTCTCAAAAAAAAAAAAAATAAAATAAAAATACAGTTGATTGGCTTGGCGCCTGTGGCTCAGCGGGCTAAGGCGCCAGCCATGTACACCTGAGCTGGCGGGTTCGAATCCAGCCTGGGCCGCCAAACAACAATGCCAGCTGCAACCAAAAAATGGCTGGGCATTGTGGCAGGCACCTGTAGTCCCAGCTACTTGGGAGGCGGAGGCAGGAGACTCGCTTGAGCCTAGGAATGGAGGTTGCTATGAGCTATGATGCCACAGCACTCTATCCAGGGTTATAGCTTGAGGCTCTGTCTAAAAAAAAAAAAAAAAAAAAAAAATGCAGTTGACTGTTGAGCGCTACAGATGAGCACCTGCAGTTCCATGGGAGCAGAGAACAGGGTCTCATTCGTGACAGGCCTCCTAGAACAGCGGTTCCCAGCTTGTGGGTTGCGACCCACCGGACTGTATTAAAGGGCCACAGCATTAGGAAGATTGAGAAACATTGTCCTAGAGTAAGTGTTGTGTTGCATATTGTGTATTTGGAGTTGGGGTCTTGCTCGCTTGCTTGGTTTACAGGGCAGTGGGGTAATCACAGTTCACAGCTTTCGCGAAGTCCTGGGCCCAAGTGATCATCCGACCTCAGCATCCCCAGTAGCTGGGACTACATGTATGCCATTATGCCCAGTTAAATTTTGTATTTTTTGGTAGAGATAGGGTCTCAGACTGACCTCTTGGCCTCAAGTGATCCTCCTGCCTCAGGCGTGAGCCACTGTACTTGGCCAGGAAGTGTTTTTTAAGCTAGATACCTGTGTTTATGGTTATGAGGAAGAGCCTAGCAGAGGTCCCAGCATGTTGCCGTGGCCTGAAGTGGGCAGACAGAGATATGTGGAGCAGAGAGTGGAGGGCAAGCCCTAGAGTCACAGCTGAAGGCACAGATCAAGCCAGGTCTTGGGGACGTGTAGGTCGTGTGTAGCCTGGTCTATTCGGGGCTGTCGGCGAGAGCAGTGCTGAGCCACTAAAGGCTCTCGTGAGCTAGGTGCTGACATATTTGGGCATGCGGGGGTGGCTGGGTAGAGTGTGGATCGAAGAGGCCAGGTGAAGGAGAGAAGGGGGGGCCACTGTCATCAGGTGGTGGCAGCAGGCAAGCAGTGGCCAGCATGTAGATATTCCACAAGGAGGGAGCTGGTTTGTCACCAGGAGTGTTTGATCTAAGTGAAAACGGAGCCCGCCCCCCGTGTGATAATGGCACGACTATCCACCCAGCCCTGGAGAGGGCCCCCCGCCTGAGCTCTAACACAGGGGGCTTTCCCCTTTGAGTAGCTGCCGTCCCATCTATCTTTGGTCTTCTGGTTTGGGAGAGCTTTTGTGCTGCTTGCTGAAAAGTGTCTCTGCCCATCCTGCGTCCACCTGACCAACTCTCTCTACCTGGGCAGGAGCAGCTATACAAGATGCAGCACTGGCAACCGGTGTATCCCTCGCCCTCCCACCCCCAGCGCACCTTTTACCCGCACCATCCCCAGATGCTGGGCTTCGACCCCAGGTGGATGATGATGCCTTCCTACATGGACCCTCGGATCACGCCCACACGGACCCCCGTGGACTTCTACCCCTCTGCCCTCCACCCTTCAGGTAAGCACCACGCTCTAGCATTGCTTTATACCTGTAGAGCCCAGGATGGTGTGGTGTCTGGGGTGTCACCTTATAGTTAGACACACCCACCTGTATTCTAGTCTGGCCTCTTGGTCAAGACACAGGACTGTTCTGAGTTTAATGTTCTCCTTTGCAAAGTGAAGGTACAATGATAGTTCCTTTCATAAAGAACTGTCAGGAAGGCTCAGTAAGAATATGCATTATAACTTTTAATTAATCTTAATCTCTGCCATGCTGTCTGCCTCTCTTCCCAGTCCTTAACAGTTTTCTTCATGTCTTCTCTTTCTTCTTTGATTAGTTTTTCCCTAGTTTTGTCTGATACATTTTTTAGAATCAGCTTTTGGGTCTCTTCACTCAATCTTACAGCAACCTCCAACTCAGGCTCAACTGATCCTCTTGCCTCAGTTTTTCTATTTTAGTAGAGACAGGGTCTCACTTTTGCTCAGGCTAGTCTTGAAATCGTGAGCTCAAGCAATCTTTGGGTTTTATTTAAATAATTTCTGACTTTTTTGTCATTGCCTTGAAAATTATTGTTCTTTTTCTGTCCAATCGTACTGGGTACTTAATGCATGAATTTCCGGCTTTTTAAGATTATCTTCATGGTATTAATTTCTATTGTAGTTGCTTGTGGCCACATGTATGATAAAAAGACCAGGGGTCAGCCAACTTTTTTTATATAAATGGCAAGTCGATAAAGTTTTTTTTTTTTTTGACCAGGGCTAGGTTTGAACCTGCCACCTCTGGCACATGGGGCCGGCGCCCTACTCCTTTGAGCCACAGGCACCGCCCAAGTTGGTAAATTAGGCTTTTTATCAACTATTCAATATTGCTGTTGTAAGATTAAAAACTACTATAGAGGCTTGGTGCCTGTGGCTCAACGGGCTAAGGCACCAGCCACATACACCTGAGCTGGCAGGTTTGAATCCAGCCTAGGCCCGCCAAACAACAATGACGGCTGCAACCAAAAAATAGCCAGGCGTTGTGGCGGGCTCCTGTGGTCCCAGCTGCTTGGGAGGCAGAGGTAGGAGACTCGCTTGAGCCCAGGAATTGGAGGTTGCTGTGAGCTGTGATGACACAGCACTCTATCCAGGGTGACAGCTTGAGTCTCTGTCTCAAAAAATAAAACAACAAAAAAAAACCTACTATAGACAATTGTGGCTTTCTAGTAAAACATTTATTTTTAAAAGCCAGCTGGCTTGGCACCTGTGGCTCAGCGGGCTAAGGCGCCAGCCATGTACACCTGAGCTGGCGGGTTCGAATCCAGCCCGGGCCCGCCAAACAACAATGACGGCTGCAACCAAAAAATGGCCGGGCGTTGTGGCGGGCGCCTGTGGTCCCAGCTACTTGGGAGGCACAGGCAAGAGACTCACTTGA